>CM049383.1:6661226-6886226 GCA_026937815.1 Etheostoma perlongum | reverse complement strand
ACGAATTAGCCTTTACGGCGGTCTTTTCCGTGTCCTTCTAGCCTCTACAGGTGATTTTCTATCCAGCCTGGAACTTCCAGCCTCTTTCAGGGTTGTTGGGCTTTAAATCCAAACCTTTAAATCCAAGATTTATCCACTTTGTCCATAATTCATCGCGTTTTCGCTCAATTATGCCGCTAGCTCGCGCTGCTCCGTGTCTGCTCTCTGTTTACGGAAGTACAGGCCCCAGTATGCCCATATATGGGAGACATCAGCCAAAGAGTATGGAGGCTGAAAGATGTCAACACTCCCAACACTTCCTACTCTCCCAACACTTCCTGTCAACGTGTCTAGTATGCAATCAAAGCTGCTATAGCGGAACAAGATAGATATCTACCGTATTATAGAGGAAATGGCCTCATTGGTTTGAGATATGGCATATATTTGCATTATATATTTGGGCCTTTTTTGAAGAAATGTAAATAGTATGTGCTTTATATGAGTTATAATGTTTTTTTATTTTTGCATATAGAAGAACTGTTTTAGACACACAAATGCTTGTGTAGCATTGCTGTGGGTGTAATATCAATAAATATGACATTATGTTATTATTGGCATAGGTAAATGTCATGAGGGCAAAAGCGTCTGGACTTTTTTTGAAAAAATTTCTGTATTTTGTCATCTGTAAAATTTATAATGATTATTTCTTCACAGTGTGACTCCCAAGACATATGAGAAGTGTTTTAGAGAGTAAAATGGCTTAGGTTTTACCTATATGTCTGTGATATCAATACATATCTGGAAGAGTCATGTTCCGTTTTATTTATTTGTCTTACAACCATTTTTAACATTCAAGTGACCTCATTGCAACCCAAATATTCTACTAACCCAGTTTGTCCTGAAAAAAATGATGTTCATATCTTGACTGTAGACAACAGGGTTGATGTTTTATTGGCTTTTATATAAAATAAATCCAGACAGAAAATGAACTGTAAAAATGGCCTCAGGGCTGTAAGAGTTAATAATGAATTTACAAATATATTGGCTCACACCAATTAATGCAAACAGTCTAAAAACATAAATGCATGCAGTCCAACCAGAGTATAAACATCAAGACCTTTCATGCCGTATTATTATGGATGGAATCCCTCCCAACCCTTTTGACATAGGAAAAGACACCCAGATTGTGGCTTTGCACCTCTTTGTGGCCGTTACGTGTCCCCTTGTGATAGATTTCTGTCACTTTTTGGTAATTTTGCATCTCCTTGTGATCATTATGCATCTCTTTGTGGCCATTTCACTTATTCTTGTGGTCATTTTGCTTCTCTCTGTGGCAGTTTTGCTTCTCTTTGTCTTAATTCTGTGCATTTTTCTAGTCTCATCTCTGTATGGCTTGTCTTTGTAGTAGTCTTGCCACTGTAGTTAGTGTTTTCGGTGTTACACGATGGTCAGTAATACACAAATTCATTATTTACATTAACTCTCCTGAGACCTAAGGCCATTTTTACAATTCATTGTCCATCTGGTTTTATTTTCTTTAAAAGCTTGTAAAACATCAACCCTGTTGTCTACAGTCAAGATATAAACATTTTATTCAGGACAAACTGGGCTATTATTAGAATATTAATGCTGCAGTGAGGTCACTTGAATGTTAAAAATAGTTGTAGGACCTTGAAGACAACTAAATAAAACGGAACATGAATCTTACAGATATGTATTGTTATCACAAACAGAGCAGTACAAGCTAAGCCAATCTCTCCTCTAAAACATATCTCATATGTCATGGGAGTCACATTGTGAAGAAATAAACATAAGTTATACAGTTGACAAAATACGTACATTTTTTCAAAAAGTCAACCCTTTTGTCCTCATTTACTTATGCCAAAAATCAACATAATGTCATATTTATTGATATTACACCCACAGCAATGCTACACCAGCATCTTATATTCTAGTTCCTTCAAAGTAGCCAGCCTTTGCTTTTTTGATAGTGCTGCAAACCCTTGGTGTTCTCTCGATGAGCTTCATGAGGTAGTCACCTGAAATGGTTTTCACTTCACAGGTGGGCCTTGTCAGGGTTAATTAGTGATCAGTTGTGTTGTGCAGAAGTGAGGTTGATACACAGCCGACAGTCCTATAGGACAACTGTTAGAATTCATGTTATGGCCAGAACCAATCAGCTAAGTAAAGTGAAACGAGTGGCCATCATTACTTTAAGAAATGACGGTCACTCAGTCCGGGAAATTGCGAAAACTTTGAATGTGTCCCCAAGTGCAGTCGCAAAACCCATCAAGCGCTACAACAAAACTGGCTCACATGAGGACCGCTCCAGGAGAGGAAGACCAAGAGTCCCCCTCTGCTGCTGAGGATAAGTTCATCTGACCACCAGTCTCAGAAATTATAAATTAACAGCAGCTCGGATTAGAGACCAGATGAATACCACACAGCGTTCTGGCAGCAGACACATTTCTAAAACAACTGAGAGGAGAGTACGCGAATCAGGCCTTCATGGTCAAATAGCAGCTAGGAAACTACTGCTAAGGAGAGGTAACAAGCAGAGGAGATTTGTTTGGGCCAAGAAACACAGCCCTATATATATTTTTTTTATGGTTGCTGGCACTTTCACGTCACACATGAGCAGATAAGTTTCTTTTCTCTCGAAAATCTCTCCTTCCTGTTTACCAAATCCTCCATTATAATAGCAATGCATGTAACCAGTGCAGCATCTGTTAATCAAGCCTGATTTAACAGTTTGATAATCAGCTGTCTACATGACTGTAGATCAAATAGTAGAGTGCCTGAACAGTTGCCCTGCTGTAGCCTCTTTTGTGTAATACTTTTTATACATAATTATTTGACCTAGCTGTGTTTGTCATGTGTTTGTTTGTTTTTGGTTTGGTAACCAAGGCTTGCTTTAAGACCTTTTATAACATTTTGGCACTTTGTGGCTGCTTTAAACCTTTCAAGTCACGATGACAATCACAATCTCTCTAGTCTCAAAATATTCTCCACAATTTCTAAATAAAAATATTTTTAATGTCCTATGGATATACAGTCTCCATAATTGCTTGAAGAAAAAAATCAACTAATTAGTTGCAGTAATTGGAACTTATAATAAAAATATTAATAGCATGTCACTTAAATTATACTAACCTTCAAGACACCATTTCAATTAAAATTGAAATCACATTAAAATCACCTGAGCAACTTTCATTCAATCAGGTGCTTTTAATTGGAAAAGTATTCACTAAGATCCCTGATGTACCCGTCCAGTGGTTTAAACTTTACTGTCCATGGTGCATTATAATAAGACTTAATATTAATAATAAATGTTCTGCTGTTTGCATTTCACTACTTGATTTAAAAATGTATCTGGGCTTTGCGTATAAACTTTCTACCTATACACTATTCCACCTCACTCATGATATGTTATTGATTGTCTGAGACATTTATGTTACTTTGTAAACTGGCAGCCGTGAAGTATTGTATTGTATGGCAGTGACATGTTTGTGTGTTGTCACTGTTGTAAAATTGAAATCTGAAAATATTATATAAAAAAAAGAGAGAAAAACAACTTTATCTGGGCTTTGAAAAGAGAGAGCAGCAATTGCACTTTAAATAGCCTTTTATAAGTGGCAAGAATGGTAAGAAACACATGTAACCATGGATTGATTAACCCTCTGAGTACCAGCATTGGGCTTACTGTTTGAGGTTTATGTATGAATCTACTGGTGAATCCTGCTGACGATCAACACTTTATCTTTTCCTTATTAGCAAAATGATCCAAATGGCTTGGTTATAACCCGTCTTTGCATGTTGTTATCCAGGCAATGTGTGCATTAAATTTGGTCTTGTTGTGTGGTAAATGTTAATTATTGGTTATGAGACATTTGTACTTAATTCACATTCAACCGGTTTAACCCTTGACCCTAATTCATTCAAACAGATTGATCCAAGACAACAGGCCTCATACAGGAGCTTAGCACAGTCAATGACACTGCACTTCAAACATTTAGAGGACACATCTAAACTTTGAGCAAGTCACATTACCTGAGACAGTTTCATAATGCTTTTTTTATAAGAAGGTATTTAAGATATAATTAAAAAAGAAAGCAATAAAGAGAGCTTTGTGCCCTAGGGAAATTTAAAAGTACATTGAACTGAAAACAGCCTCTCACTTGTGGCCAAGCTCAAAGTCAATACAGTCAGTAGTGGCTGAGTCGCCAGAGCTGCTGTGGAGAGGTTTTCTTGCCCAGTGTCTGGTAGCTCTCCAGCAGACAGCCCACAGTGTCTCCAACTAGACTTAAACCACTAATTAGGCAACCTCTCTCCACACAGTTTTAGCTGCTAGAGTCAAATTAACTGGGCAGACATTAAGACAAGAACAAAACAAAAAAACGTGTTTAAGCCAGGACTGCCAAGGACTGGACACCTTCAAAAGAGTTTTCTTCTTTTTCTTCATCACAGAATGTGGGAAAGCAACAAAATCAGTCATTGGTAACTCTTAATGGCTTGCCATAGAGTCTTATCTAATACACTAGCTGTAGATCTCTGTTTAAGTGAGCCTGTTTATATGTTGAGTGCAACTGATCAGCAGCATCAACTCAGTTTATAGATTAAAACCTTTGGTCATTATTAATGAAATCACCCTGACATTTATTATGAGTCAGTAAATATAAAGGACATGCTGCTCCACATGTCTTGAGGTGGTCACTGAATTCCAAATTGCTCCTGATGGCCTGACCAGTGCCCTGCTGCCGTTGGTGTGTTTGAACAAGATTTTTTTTGGCAATTTTGTGGAGGCAGAAAAGAATCTGTAAACACAACAGTAATTATCACCTTTCGTAAAGTTTAATGTGGGAAACAGTTTCCTACTTCCACATCCAGCTGACCTGAGGCACTTTAGCATTCTTTTGAAGGTGTGTTTCTGGCCGCCTCTTTTTTAGCTGTTTTAGTCTCTACCAACTATCTGGCTCTTAGCTGCTAAATGCTCTAATATGTTTTTTCTTTCTGCTGTCTAGTGTAGGTGAACCAAAATTGTAAAGTTAGGGGCTGTAAAAAATTAAATAAATAAAGGCGCTGAAAGAAGCTAAAATTTTACGTTGAGCTTCGTAGAGTCGGGTAGGCAATCACTTACCAGCACTGTGGGTTTTTACAATGTATTTGGATCTGAACAATTTTCTGGACACTAGTACTACCTCATAATTAAATTTTTGTGAGTGTGGAAATACTTCAGAAACAGCACTTTTACAATCTTGCGTCACTGCAACTCTCCTATGTTTATTGTAATGAAGTAGTTTCGTTGGGTTCCACAGACTAAGTAAAATCCTCGGCACACTGGAACGATGCCTCTGGTCAAACAGCTAAAATAAAAGTAATACCGTCAAAGACATTTAATTCCTTTATACTGGTGGTGGAAGAGTTTGGCCAGTTATTTTGGAATACAAGGTAAACTGTTAACATCTTGTAATCCTACAACAGCGATGTGAAGTCAGGAAGCTCCTTCTGTCCCTTTGCAGGATTAATATAAATCAAATCCCCCCCACCCCCATACGAACCATGCGTCTGAGGCTGTTTTTATTTATTTTTTGTGCTTTTCTGCCTTTTAATGGACAGGACAGCTAAGTGACAAAGGGGAAAGAGGGGGGGGAGACATGCAGGAAATTGTCACAGGTCAGACTCAAACCTGCATTGTGGCATAAACCTCCACGTACATGTGCGCCTACTTTACCAAGTGAGCCAACCCGGCCACAAGGCTCTTTTCTCTTCTCTGTGACTGCTTTTACCTCCCTCCCTCTTCAGCTCTGCCTTCTCTCTGTGAAATTCTCTCTACCTCACTATTCCTCCCACCCTGCAGTCAGTGCCTGTCCTAGATTTATTGCTTCCCCTATCGCTCTCTCTCTATCTCTCACTCTCTCCATTCTCCTACTTAAGCTACTTCTCATTTTCTCCCACACTCTTCCCATATGATTTGCTCAAGCTATGTATGCTGTAAATCCCAGCACAATTAGCAAACAAGTAGACTCTCTCATGACAATATAATACTAAGGTGGTATGATAATGTTTCTCCCCCCAGAGAAACGTCATTAACTTTTGCACAAAGCCTGTCCAGAATTCATTCTTTTCCTTAAAAGCATAAATCTTCCTTGAAGTATAAGATGGTGTAATAACCCCAGGAGCAGTGCTTTCCATTTCTTAGAGGTATTTTTTTTCTAACTTTGGCCACCTCTCTGAATACTTGCATTTAAATAGTTTTGTTGCCAGAACTAAAAAGAAATTGTTTGCGTATTTATTCTCCCATGTCCAGTATTGAGTGAGAGTGCTGCAGCTGACAGCCGCGAACCGGGCTGAGATGTTATCACACGGCGCCATATTGCACCCTCAATGTGCATCCGCTTAAAGTGGTGTTTCTGCCACTGACAGGCTCAGATTGTTAGAAATGTCTCGTAACATGGAAAGATGGAGAAGTTATCCTGCTATGCTTTTGTGTGCACCAATGCCAGGTCAACACAGTAACTAAATAATCATCAAAAACTACAATTAAAACTAAACTAATTTGACTGTAAACACATTGGGCTATACAATTTGATACATATTAGTTGCATTTGTTTGGTAATTATTTCAATAAAAGCATGTTTTTAAAGAAATAATGGATTTTTTGGCACTTTCCACCAAACCCCCACCTTTAACTTTACCTCGCTCTGTCTGCAGCTCTCCACTTTCGGAACAGCATTTTCTTTAGGAATATGTGCTTTATCATAGGAGTTCTCCCCCTTTTTAAAGAATTAGGATCCATTTGTAGCACAACTAGCCACAACTTTAGCCTGTCCGTATCCAAAAAAGGTAACGTTAGTCTATAAAAGCTGTGAGTTGTAGACAATTTGTTGGCACAATTTGGAAACACCAACCAATTGTTTTAATTGAAAATCTTTTTGATAAATCTAAGCTACGGCAAGCACTGTTACTCCATGCAGTTACATCGCAGAACACTTTGCAGCTGTTGGCTCCAGCGCTTTTGCTGACCACTGGACCAATTTCTAAAATGGTTGTCCCCATTTGTCATTTAGACATAAAAACATGGGGAAATTGGTTGAAAAATACTGAAGTTAACCTTTTAAGTTATAGTGAATGTTTTAGCAAACAATTGCTTTTTTTAGTTGACCACCATACTGTCTCCACCAACTCCTGAGGTGTGGCTCCTTATCTGCTACGTAGATGCTTCACTGTGTTCACCGGCTAGTCTAAAACTGTTTGTCTGCCGTTTGCTGCATGGTAGCGTTCAGGGTTTTCATCAGAGCCTTTTGCCTGTTGCTGGAAAAGATGTTGGAGAGAACTGAGTTTAATTAGCTGTGTAGTAGGGCTGCACAATTAATCACATTTTAATCACAATCATGATTTTGACTTTCCCACGATCAAATTTGCGTGATCGAGGGAATTAAAAAAAATTTTTTTTGATAAAGTGTTATTTCATAGAACGCTCTGGGTTTTTTTGCATAGCGCATCCACCGCTCCGTAAACCCCTGTCTGTTAGTTGTTCCCTGCATCGCGCAGCTTAGTTTCTAGATGTAGACAGTCACAGAGGACAGAGTAACGGGAGGAAAATTCAACAGATAGCAGTCGTTTATACGTCGGTCTCAAGGTTTACCAGTAAACGCAACATTTTGTTCCGTCTATGTTGTGATTCAGACAACTGCAGTGAGCAGTGCTAGTCGGTACTAATTAGCGTCTGTTAGCTCCTCTAGGACGCACCGGTGCTAATGTCCTCGCATTCGCTGCAATGTTGTTTTTATGGATGTGTTTGGGTCTCTCCTCTCCCCTCTCTCCTCTTACTCTCCGCACAGCCTGGCCACACAGCGCCAGTCCACACTTATGACATTTGTCTACAGTTTTAATTTTTTATTAACACAGCTGTATATTGTTAAGTATGAGGGGCAAACCTGTATTTTTACCAGTGTTTCCGCGGGTAGCTTTTGACCAGTGGTAGTGCGAGCATGGGGGCGATGCAATACACGTGACCTGCCAGTTTTAAGCTATTCCACTGGCTGCATATACTGTATATAGCACTTTTATCCAATTTGCCCCTCATTCACCCATCCATATACACTCACGCACCGATGCATGGTGTCGACATGACCATCAGGAGCAATTGGGGGTTCAGTGTCTTGCCCAAGGACAATTTGACATATGGGGAGGAGGAGCTGCCAACCCTGTGATTACAAGACGACCAGCTCTACCGACTGAGCCACAGCCACCCCAGAGCCAAACACCCACAGCCACACCTGGTGGTAATGTACTAAGAAATAGACCGACCTGCCAGGAAAGGAGGAGGGCAATGAAGACAGCTAGATAGTAAACTCTGCCTTTTCAATTGGCCGCCAGCCGACCACTTCCGGCCCAGAAGCAACCTCAGAGTGGCCCAGCAGGATCCGATAATTCATATTATATGTAATATATCCTTGATATTGTTTATAATATATTATCAGTGTACCATGTGCCATCTCGGGGAGATATGGACCTGATGCCCAAAGTTAACATGGGCGCCAAAAGGCTGCTTCCTGTCTGCGTCTGCCTATCCTATATTTATTAGACCTATCCTAGTACTGCTGTTAGTGATTTGGTTTTTAAATTATGTACTTACTCCATTATTTGTCAGTTAGGTCCAAACAGAGAGCAACAGAGACAAGCAGAGGCACACACACACACACACGCACACACGCGCACACACACACACACACACACACACACACACACACACACACACACACACACACACACACACACACACACACACACAGATGTCATTTGAGTCTGTTTAAATAGGCTGAAAATGGCCCATATAAATTTTGTGGTTTTAAAGTCCAGCCCAATTAAATGTCCTGATAGCCCAGATGTGAACAATGCATTTTATATTCAAAAATCAGCTTTGAAAAGGTTGTATGAAGCAGGAAATGTACTAGGGCTGCAACTAATGACTGCCTCTCAATGAATGGCTTTGACTAAAAAAGAAAAAGTGAATTTAAACATAGTATTAAAGGAATAAATCTGACTTTATGTGCAGTAATGGCATCAAGGCTGAGCAGTGCATAAAAAAAAATTACAAAACTTCCCCAACACAGATTAACCACAACGTGAATGTGAAAATGATAAGTGACCTCACTGAAATACTTTTGCAAGTCATGGATTAACGACTAACTGGAATGACAACTTCATTTTTTTTTGTGGAAATGTTAATTCCATAAATGATGTAAAAGAACAGTTTTTAAGAACACCTCTCGCTCTGCACTGACAGCAGGAGGAGCAACTTCCCTCAGTTTAATATCAGCTGTGTTTAGTGATGACAATTACAATTTAAAATGTTTCTTGGCTGTCTGGACTTGTCTTACAGTTGGTTATGTGCAGTGTTGGTCTATCTGTTCATGGTTTATTTGACTGTGGCTTGTAAATTAATCTGGATCATGTTGGCCCAAAAAATAGAGAAATTCAGAGGCGTCGTCACTAGTAGCCCTGCCCTCTTCAATTATGTGGGTATTAAGGTCAGCTGTTAGGAGCTTTACAACCCTGACTGATACAAATCTCCCAAGTCATAATCACTGAGACAAATCGGCATATCTTATTTTCTTCAATTCAATTGTTTTCAGCTTTTTGTTTTTGAGGACTTACACTTGCAGTTCAGCCCTGCTTCTCTTGGTTAAAACATTGGCTCTGTTTTTTAAATTCCAATTTAATTTTGGATATTGGAGGAAAATGAGCAACTAAAGTAAATGTCACCAGCTGACATTGTTAAATTGTAAGTTTGCTGTGAGAAAAACACTGGAGTTGTATGAGATGCTTTAAAATTTTGGATAGGCTGCACTCATGATCTACATTTACATTAGCTTGTCACGATATGCAATAAATCAATTGGTCAAGGTCAATTGGTCTCTGTGTGGGGAGGCGGGAATCCTGGCCTAGCCTATCACAGAGTGCAGCAAAAAGGCCGTGTGAGGAGTATAGCCAGAGAAAATGCTAGTTGAGAGTTGGAGGAATAAAAAAAGAGGGATGGAATTGGGTTCAAAGCCAAACGCGACAGCTGCAGTGTGGGAGCACTTTGGATTCAGACTGAATGACCGTGGCGAACTACTTAACCTGAGCCAGTTGCTATGTAGTATTTGTTGTAAAACAGTAGCAACTAATCTCTCTCGCTCTCTCTCTCTCTCTTTCTCTCTCTCTCTCTCTCTTTCTCTTTCTCTTTCTCTTTCTCTCTCTCTCTCTCTCTCTCAATCTCTCTCTCTCTCTCAATTTGCTTTATTAGTAAACAAAGAAAACATGTTGCCAAAGCAGTTTACAAACTGTGCATATATTATACCACATATTAAATACATAACCTAGGTGTCACATAGATTCTATACTGCGCTGATGGTATACAACACACTACATTACAAAACAATTACATAACACAATATAATATTTAACAGTTTTTATAGTTCTTGTACAATCCTAAACCAATGTGTAATCTCTCTCTCTCTCTCTCTCTCTCTCTCTCTCGTCCTTGGTGCACACCCTGCTGTGGACATAGACTGCAATTCATTTTCGCTTTATTTGAACAAAGCTTTATGCTGGAGAAATTGTATATAATACATCTTTTTGTTTACCAAGGTCCTAACTGGCAGTTTTGCCTGTTAAAGTTTGTATCACTCTTGTCTCTGTGTCTGAGCCTAATGTTTAATATTTTTTGAAGTGCAATTTTGTTTACATCCATTTGGTTTATTGTTTTGGTTGTGTGTGGTTTTTTTGTTGTGGATATTTGTTTGGATATATTCTTTAGAAATAATAGTTTATTGATCTTTGAAAAGGTGTACCTGCATTATTATGCCCTTATTATATTAGATGAAAATTGTCTCAGAATGACAATATTATCGTCTATTGCAGTAATTTCTGGGACAATTTATCGTCCAGCAAAATTTATTGTGACAGGCCTACAATTAATAGACCCGTCTAAATTTATATTGAAAATGAACATCAATATTGCAATGTTCTAAAAGTAAGCTTTGACATTGAATGGCACATGTGAAGATGGGATGTTTTATAATCTGTGTGGAATCCACTGCAAATGTTGATAAATGTCAAGTTTTATATGATTGCATCTCATTTATGGGACAAAGCAAAATGCAATGTGTTGCTCGTCACAATAAAGCAAAAATGAAAAGTTGTTGCATGGTTAGACCGAAGAACGTGGGAAAATGCACAGATCCTCATCCTTTAACTTCAGTTATTTATAGCCCATATTTGAAATACCAGCAATTTCTTCTGCATTAATACTCATAACTTTTTATCTTTTATAGTGGCTTGCATTTGATGAGCCACAAAGCTAGATTGTTTGAATGATTTTTTCCCCTCAGGATCCCTCATATTGCTCCCCTCTAAACAGCCAATTAATTATTGACTGGCAGGAAGCTGAAATTGTTTCCAGTTTCTGCCATTTTCATTTACAAACCCAAAAATACTCCTGTGAGACTTTGAAAGAGTATTCAATCATTAAGATATTTTGCTAAAACAGTGAGCTCTCATTTGCTTGGTCATCATTCCCATCTCCCTTATGATATACTCAACAAATGCTTATTTAAACATTTTTAGAATGGCAATTCAACCTATGAATTATATGCTATTGAATAGTTTCCAACTCATGCATAAGCAGCTTCAGAATAGAATTGCAAAAGTTTAAGATGCATTTTGGGTCAACAAGATGACTGTTGAGCTTGCATTTTTTGTGGGTCATGGACTAGCAGAGTGATATGAAAAAGCGTCAGACATCTGTGGCTAAACTAAATCCTTATTAACATGCTCCCGGTAATGTGAGTTGCAAGAAATAGTCGGTATGTTTGGGTGTAAAAAATTTTCAGAATCTGTATTCCTTGATTATCCTTAATATTTGAGGAAATATGCTGATGCTCAATTTGCATATTTAGCAAGTATTTTAAATTGGTTGATACACATTTCCTACTGGAAGGCAGTAGTTTTTCTCCAAATGGTTTTTCTGATCACTCGACTCCCCAGGTATTAAGTAATCCCCAATCTGGGTATGTGGTTATAGAAAAAAATCTTGAGGGTCTCTCAGTGGGTGTTGAGTGGAAGGTGCCATAACTGAAAGCAGTATAATATGATTGTAACTCTACGGTGGGCTACAAATAGGAAGGGGAAATTGGATAATTACTGAAATGTCAAAACACCCAAGAGTAGAATATGATTTAGCATGGTTAAACGGGCACAACGGAAGCACGTTTCCAGGCTTGCCGGGGGTGGGGGAGTGTGACAGAGTAACCGATGCAATGTGAAACAGTAACCTATCTCAAGAGGCCAGACTGTTCGGTGCTTTGAAGCTAGGTTGGGATTCAGAGCTCCTGTCTGAACTGTGGGGGGACCAAGAAACTGAGATTATACATAAAGCCACGCCTCAACTGATGAGCCTGACTGCTTTGCTTTATTGGAATATGCAGCCTTGGCCAAAAGTGGCACTGTTTGAAAGTATGTGACAACCATTAACATAAACTGTCAGTGCTGACTTTTTTTCCCTCAGCATTAATCCTGTAGCGCAATGGACTATTCAGCTGTGCTATTTTTAGTGTATTTTAGTGAGATATAGAGCTATATCTTTATTGTCATTGTGCTCAGAGCACAATGAAATTTGTTTTTACTGTATGACTTTGTTCTATTTATTTAACTTTTTCTTTTCATTTATCCTTTTCCGGACACTGCTGAAGAACGGCTTAACTGATTTTCATTGTACTCTGAGCACAATGACAACAAACAGGACTATGGTCAAACCTAGTGCTTAATTCTTACAGATTTTCACTGAAATCAACAATGTCTGCAGAATACATAATAATAATAATAATAATAATAATAATAATAATAATAATAATAATAATAATAATAATAATAATAATAATAATTATACAGCACTTTTTAAAACAAGTATACAAGTTAACACAACACATAAAAGTTAAAATGGAAACACAATACCCAAAAGTAATACAGACAAATTATAAGGCAATAACGATAGAAACATAAGATGTGTTATAAATAAAATGTTCTTGCATTAATAAAAATAGGTTTATTTTTATAACCATGCGTTTTAACTAGTGATTTGAAAGAGGCCACTGATTCTGCAAGTCTCAGATCAACGGGCAGGGAGGTCCAGAGCTGAGGGGCCCTGACTGCTAAAGCCCAGTCACCTTTGAGTTCTGAGCCTGATATTAGGAGCAGCTGCGCTCTGGCACATAGCGGAGCAGCAATTCAACAATCTTACTGGGAGTTCAACCATGAAGTGCTTTAAAAGTATTGTAATCAGTAAAATCTTGAAAATCAATTCTAAAACATATTGGACACCAGTGAATAAAAAGACTAAAACAGGATTGACAAAAGCTGCGTTTTGTACCAGCTGAAAGCGTGAGAGCATTTCCCTCTTTTGCGTGCTGATCATTATGCATTTTTACACAAAAAACAATGCTCTCATTTATGTTAATTAGCTACACTTGATATAATAGGCCAAAAAAAACAAGCATTAATGTTTTGCTAAAAATAAGCCAGCCAACCTTGAACCAGATCCAGGAATGTTTTTACTATGGTGATGAAAGTCATACTTTACAGTATTCACTCACTCACTCACTCACTCACTCACTCACTCACTCACTCACTCACTCACTCACTCACTTCAACCTAAAACTGATCAACCAAAAGGAAAGTTGGACAAGATAAAGAGCACATTTACCAGGTTTAAAGTTTAAAATGTGACTAAGGGATTGCAGTCTGAAACAATGTGCTAGGATTGCCTTTTGCAGTATCAAAGCAGCACGAAGCACCAGCTCTAAGCTCGGCTGCATGGAGAGCTTTTGTGGAGGTGTCTGGAGCTGCAGTGGCCTACTTTGAGGACATGATCCATGTTTAATGTCCCTCCGCTGTGTTAGGTTGCAGGCGGAAAGACGTGTTGTCACTATGTTGTCTGCGTGTATTTGTGTGATTATTATAACTGGAGAATAATTCATGAAAGTGTCATTCAGGCAGTAACAGTTACACCCCAGATCCCCCCTTCAGAGTGGATGAACTGATGAGATTTTGTATGTATTTGCATTTTAACATTTTATAATGAATGACTTTAATTAGCCTAAATAATGACCTCATTAGGAGAAATGGTTATTTTGACTGTACCTTGCATATTATCAGGCAGCTCAAATACTTAGAAAATCACGGTGCTTTTTAAATTTTTTTGTTATTTTTTAAAGAAGGTTCCTTACGGGAAGGGTGAGGAAACACAATCAACCAAATGAGCAAGATATGCTTTAACATGACTCAAGTCTTTTGCTTTTAGAAAGTGTTGTCTTTTGTAAGCCAGTATATTGCTCAAACGCTATCTTAACAAATTCACTTCAAATGTACCACCAGTGGTGATTGTGATCTGATATTCAAATGTAATGTTATACAGTCACACAAGGTTACAGATCATCATTTCAAAATCTATACTTTTTCTAATTTATTTGTTGTTCTTAAGGCACTATTTGGAACTGATAATGAGAACTGTATTCGGATTTAAGGTTTGAATACATAAGGCACACTACCGGGAAGCTGCAGAACATAAAAACTAAAGAATAATTGCTCTTTGAGAAACAAAAGATCTGAGTGTCTCGGCCACTTATACAATCCAAGGACAGATGAAAAACACTCATGTTCCTTCCAATTAGTGGTAATTAATCAAGTTGCCACCGTGTGTTTGCAAGGACGGTCTGACAATTTTTGCTACTGAAAGGTTGTAATTAGGATGTCATTGCTTCAGGGTCACTGATTGAACATGTTCTTCGAAACCCACATCTAGTGTTCATAACCATGTTTCCATTGATCAGTCTATTAGTGGGCTCTGAGTTTTAGAACACCATTAACTTAAATAAAAATAAAATCACTAATAACTTACTGTAGATCTGTAAACACACCTGTAAATAAAAATCCTCATTTTAGTTAGTAATGTTATTTTAAAAAAAAAGTAAAAATAGAGGAAAGATTTATTTTTGACTACCAAAGTATTAACCTAATGAAACTACAATATTTTTGTGTTCAACAGTATTTTGTATTGTGATTTCAGTGAACTTATAGCACCTTTTTGTGCAGAGTAAAGATCTCCCACTCGAGAACAGACGGATGATTTTTGATTACGTGAGGGCCCTGCATAATCCTTGCTAATGTTCGGCACTTACTTTAACTAAACTATATCTAGCAAAAGGACAGCCGCATTAACAGCAAGGACAGATATCTTTAAGACGTGTAAGTTGTTTTAAGATATGTTAAGACTATAAAGTGTTCTTAGCTGTCAAAGGTGTTTAGTGTTCTTTAGAGTAAAATTTTATTTTTATTTAAAGGCAGGCCATGTATTTGTTGTCTTTGCATTTTCAATACACTCTACATTAGTATAAAATCTGTATGATTGTGACCCAGACTTGGTATTTGTCAGTATTCTGCTGCTGATTTGCACTCACTCTGGATCATGAAGTTACAGATTTTGATTCCATTCCATAATCTCAGCAGAGCTTTTAGGGCTTCACAATAAAGTTTTTCTTATCCTAATCGCAATATCTGCACTTTATTTGTATTTTTATCGGTGCCTTTTGTGTTCAGTTCATATTGTGCAGTCCTACTTTTAACACAAGAATCCCCCAGCATGACAAGTTGGCTACACCTGTTCCATATGTGCTAAGCAGCTGGAACTACTAATATTCTATGTATTTCATGTAATACTATACATAGAATTACATGAAATACTACAAGTGGAAAAGCAAATTTCAGTTTCTCTAAACACGGTTTCTCTCAGTGCCTGTCTCTTGCTTTCTCTCTTTTTAACTGCACCAAAGCATACTTATTAAGTCAAGTCATATTTTTCAAAATCTATCCTAATCTCATAAATCACAAATTTGCCTCTAGGGGATTCACAATTTATACAACATACGACCCTCTATCCTAGTAACCTTTTGACATGACTCAAACCATCTGTCCTTTAAGCCTGACTGCAGATTAATCCATCTGTACTGATGGATATATTTGACTCTACTATCTGTCATTTCTTGCACTCTTTTGCAGTTTTCCCACATTTCACGTACACACACTTGCTGGGAAATTGGTGGCCAGAAGTTATGAGCTGTTTCCTGCCCAGGTGTCAATCCCACTACATGCAACACCATCCATATTTCACTCACTCAATGAGGTACAGAGTCAATATCACCACACTCATATTTGTCAAGTTTAATAAGTTGTCTAAGAATATAGACACAAGGGGCCTTCGACAGCAGCTGAGTATTGATATCTGGATATGAATAATATGTATTTCACCGTCAGTTAAAGCTTTGCTTTGCCGTGTCTCTTCATTATAATTCCTGCTGGTTTGGCTGTGTTTTTTATGCTCTGCATCCTGCTTTGTCAATTTACTATCTTGCAGTAGACAAGTAAAGGAAGAGGAAAGATAGAGGATGGTGGAGACAGTGATTTGGTACTGTTAAAATTTCAATTTTCCACCCCAGAGGAGAGTTGCTCCACATGAAAGAGAACAAAAATGCTGTTCTAGGAGAAAAACTGTCTTGAAAGCTATTTCAAGTTCTTGATTTTGAAGTACATTTTGCACAATGTAAATTATCCCTCTTTAATTTAAGCAGAAAATTGATAGCTTGCAACCTGGAACAGACATTTTGTATTATATTTACAGACTGGATAATTACGACTTAGAGTACAATTATAGGTTCCCTAATGATTTGTATTAATTTAGTTTGAGAGAATAGTGTTGTTGAATGTCTTTCAGTTCACACATGCTGCGTAGGATGCAGAAAAACATGTAACTGTGAATCAAAGGTCTGTCATCTACTGGATGTAAAAGTGATCAGCATGATTCATAGCTTATTTAATTTTCAGTATTTTTGCTTCAAAAAACATCTAAAAATCATCATCAGCCCCCCACCCCATTAAACCCTACATCCTTAATACTGCTGTCCTTCTCATCTTCAGGTATTCCAACTTCTCCCAGCTCACACTTTGACCACACTTCTCCGACTACTGTCTTTCTCAAATGATATAAAATTCAAAAACTGCTGGGGCTTACAACTTCAAAGTTATCCACAGCCCTCATACCCCAAGGCCATGGTCCACTTCCTTCATTTTTGTCGAGGGTCTTCATTGCCGATACTCCTCTGGTCATCAATCCACCTACTGTTGAGTCTTTCTCCTTTCTGGCTCATAAATCATGAAATGAACTTCTCACTCCAGTAGAAACATCCGAATCGACTTCCAATCTTCAGTGGGGGTGGAACATCCTCTTTTCAAGAAGTATAGTACCAGAAATGATTTTCTCCACACTAGCTCCTATCACCTCCTCCTTTCACTCTGTCCTCGCCTCTAATGAGATCAGGCTTAAGCTGCAGGAA
This sequence comes from Etheostoma perlongum, assembly GCA_026937815.1. Classification (NCBI taxonomy): domain Eukaryota; kingdom Metazoa; phylum Chordata; class Actinopteri; order Perciformes; family Percidae; genus Etheostoma; species Etheostoma perlongum. Next base: position 6,868,818 of record CM049383.1, on the reverse strand, counting down.
AACTGTTGAGGCACAGTAGCTTCGACCCTTATCTATGACCATGTGTGTATATGTGATGTGTGTGTGCTATATATTTCTAAAATTGTTTTTGTTGTAATTTAAATTTTTCCAGCAAAGAGATGCAGATTTTTGCGAGCTCATCTGTTTTAACGTTGTAACAATTACCATAAAATCAAGACGGAAATTCAACTTTTTTTGTGTCCCCGAAGGGTGATTAGGTGTGAAGAAAGTATAAACACAAGACACAAATACACGTTCTACACACAGTCCAAATGGAACACAACTGTAACAATACAAATACATACTAGTACAAGGTGCATGGACATCAGCGTCAAAGTAACCTAAGTAGGGTAGGAAATTATCAGCCTACAAAGTTGACACAATATAATCGACGACCATTGCCAACAACTTCAGCATCCTTTATATTAGGCTTGTTTGAGATAAACTGCACCTCGCCTGTAAAGTGGATTAGAACAGGCGGCTGCAGCAGGGGGCAATTGGGGAAGAATAAAAAAATTAAATAAATAATATCCACTATCAAGTTGGACAGTTTCCAGCAGCATTCGGGCTAAACAGGAAGTCACAGAAACACTCACATCCTCTTAGTTCCAATTTAATAAAATGTTATCAGACCCATATATCAGCTCGTACACAGTCTCCAGTTGTTATTATGACAGAGTAATTGTCAAAATGCTCTACATGCATTCTGTTGCTAATTTTAATTAGCAACACACTGTAGATGATCCATAATCTGAACGGATTAAGTCTCTCTCAAACCTGCGGCCGCCTTGATCTCATGAGGTTATCGTTGCCCACGTGTGCATGACGTCGGAGCATGTCGGGATCAAGTTGGACACAAAACTAACCGGCATGCATTGGGCGGCGATCGACGGTGATCGATTCTGCGCAAACCTGGCTCATCTTGAACAAGCCTATTACATTACCAACCCTATTGCGTTGTGCTCAAAATGTTGGTTTAGATTATAGGGTACAGAGTTTCCCCTATTAATAGTCACAGAAACTTGTGCCATTACATGCGTTCCAGCCATCAAACATGTTACATTGTCTTTTTATTTTTTAAGACAACCGAAGACATGAAAGGGCAGAGAGAGGGGGAAGGAAATGCAGCAAAGGGAATGGGCACAGGCTCTACCAACTGAGCTATTCAGGCTCCCACATTGTCTTTTCTTTTGCAGTGTAACTAATTTCATACCAGTGGACGTTGGTGTGCATAAAAGTTGGCACTTCAGGAAAACGATTTGAAATAAGTGGTTAAATTATCTCATCAGTTGTTAGTAGCCTATTAGTGTGGGATGCTTTGAAATATAATTGATGTGATTAAAGCTCAAGTGGGATGTCTGCACTGATTTAACTCAAAATAGTCAATCATCTCCAGCCCTATACGAGGGACAACAGGATGTTTTATTTAGTGCTAAAGAGTGTCGGATACTGTGCATGGAATTTTCATGTAACCTCAAAGGTGTTATTGGTGTCATGCTTTATATTGCCACATGAGTTATGAAATTGCATCACATCTGTATGGGAAAACAAAGGCAATGTCAGTGCTAAGAACACCCATTGCATATTAATGTACGTTCTATGTTTCATATTCCCATTTCCCATGTCAGAGTTTTACAAGAACTCATCATGCCTTGACAAATTAGTTTGCCCATGCAATTGGGTATTAGAAGATGAAAGCATAGCTGTATGTAAAAGAACATGTTTCTTTTCAGTTTTACCAAGTTTAAGACTTAGTTGAAAGGCTTTTCTCTCAAAGAGTTCCTTCACTCTTTGGAACAGATTGTAACGTGTGGCTGTCAGGCTAAAATAAAACAGCATCAAAACAACTGCACTATACCCTGCTCTGAATTCTCTGAGCCTTTGTTGCAAAGTATTAACAAAACAGGTTAGTCGATATCTGTTTTGAAATGAAGCAGTCTTTAATCTTGCCCTCTACCATTATTAAGTGTGCGACATGCAAATGAAATGGTTTAGTGCAGTGAAAGTTGGATAACATAACTCCAGAATTCTGTTTACTTGAAGTTGGAGTGGGGGACTGTTGTCATCTTTTGGCAAAGGATGCAAGTTCACTAGCACGGCCTGCGTAATAAACGGATCGGTCGCTGCACTTGTCATCGTTTGGTTAGAAAGCTTTTTAGTCCTGCAGGTTTTTCAGTCTGTTTGATATGAAAACAGATACAGGGTATCTCCGCTTGTTTGTCTGTTTTTGGGAAAGACGTAGGGATGGAGCTCCACTGATGGCCATGGTTAGGTTTAGCTACCAATCAGATGAAAAGCCTCCTTGTGGCTATCAGCTGCTTTTCACACAGCAAGTGTCCCATATTTACTATAGTGTGCTCTTTGCCAACATGACAGGCTGCCATGTTGTCTACTTCAGTGAGATTTCATCGTGCTTGTGTGTAGCCGATCACCCCAAAGAAACCTCCGCCATCACGCCTCAGATTTAAGACTGAACCATGTCGGGCTAATGTGTCTCTGGGCTGCATTGCTGTGATTATGCAAAGATTTCACTTGTCATGTACTGTAAGGCAAATCTATGTTCAGTAGACAAATGCCTCCACATGTCTTCTTCAGTCTGTACAAATTGTCTGCCAAATATAGCAAAGTTATCAGCTGGCATCCTTGATCAGTCATAGCTAGTAGCATTCCATGAAGCTTTAGCTGCAGGACAGCCCACTGTGACTCTGTAGGAACTATGGCCCCAAAACATGAGGAATTAGTCTACACTTATCTCTCTTTCACAGCCATATTGACTAATCTTAGCAGCAGCTCTGTGTTTAAGAACAGACTTGTGAATTATTTGCTCACCCTTACTGAAAGCCTTGCAGGTAGGAAGTATTTGGAAGCGTACTTCATTGGGTTGAGAAAAGGATTAAGCATTGAAAAGTCTTTGTTATTGTTTTTTTTGTATTAGATGTTTTTTTCTTGGGTTTTGTGCCGGGTTACAGCACGGAAAAGGTGCTGAAGTGCTCATTTCTTACCGTCCCTACTAGCATACTAGACCCTGAAGTACAATATCTTTTGAAGACATTGTGTAGAGACTAATTGTGGGACACTTGTTGTTTGAAAGTTTTAGATGACTTGAGTTCTCTTATGTGAAGATGGTTGAGTCCTTCAAAAGCTTCTTATGTAAGATATAAAACTTAATATTTTGGTTTGCAAATCCACATACAAATGTGTACTTTTGCTCTGGAGATGTTCCTAATGGTTTGGGCTTGGCCCTTATTTCCAATTGGGGAAAAGCTTTGTGCTTCAGCATTCAAAGATATTCTAAGGTACTTATGAACTCACAGATAATTATCACCTGACAGTTCCCCCTAGCTTGATACTTTTTGGCTTAGTGTTTTGGTTTTCTCACCAACAGGAAATGTTTTCATTGAAAACCATCTCAAAACTGACTGTACAACACATTGGCTAGGCAGCATACAGCAGACTAAGCAGTTTCCTGCATATACACTCCGGACAACGTCTGAGTAATTAGGTCCCGACATAGCCCGGATTTCTCCTTTCAGACATGTAGCACACAAAAAGAGTCCGTGTCAGACGCATTTGGTTTAGGCGCCTGGGTAGAGCGTGTAGACGTGACATGATGCAGACTACATCACATAACCTTCGGATGTTTTTTTCTTTCGGTTTTGCACTAGCAGCATGAATCCCCATCAACACGCCCACTTGCTTGCGGTGAATTTTCACACTTTGGGCTAATACAGGGGTAACACAGACTTTGTACTAGGGATCTGGCAAGGTAAACAACGTTTGTAAAGTCCGATCCAACTAATTTGGACATTTGCGCTGGGTAATGTCTCGCAGAGGTGGAAAGTAATGATGAACGTTTACACACGTGACTGTATTGAGTAGTTTTGTTGTGTATTTTTCAAGTTTTTAAAATTGTTTTAAAATGTACTTGGTTACGTTTTGAGTGAAGTATTGTATTTTGTTATATTACAAATCCCATCCAATACTGAGAGAGAGAGAGAGAGACACAGCAGCCATCGTAAAATGCATTCTTTCCTCCAGTTCTCAGGCACCTGGAAAATGGCGCCGACACATGGTGACACGCTAAGAGCCTCTCTCACACCAAGCTTAGTGTTAGTTTTAACTTTACTTATAAGTTGGAAAATACATCCTCTGTCCTCCTTCATAACTTATGATCAACAGTCTTTATTGGACATCAGACAAAATACTCCAAAATTGTCTACTTGTCTAACATCTGATACCTGTGGATATTATTAAAACATCAGACCTGGCGCACTGGTTCCCAAAGGGGATTATGGGCGGAAGAGAGGAAGACGGGGGGGGTTGACTGCCTGTGAGGCTAGGGAACAGACCTACGCTGCCTCCAATACCAAGCATGCTGCTGGCAAACATGCAATCTATCAGCGACAAGATGGATGAGCTCCGCTGCCGGGTCAGTGTACAGCGGGATCTGGGGGATTGTTGTGTGTTCTGTTTTACGGAGACGTGGCTAACATCGGACTATCCGGACAGCGTCATACACTTGTATGAATTCTAATTCAAATCATTCATCTGTACAGCTGCTCTCTGTGTACAAGCAGGAGATAAATAGGGAGAAACCCATTGTGAGGATAGTACTGTACTGCTGAAGGTGAGCTCATGATGCAAGGCTGTTTCTACTGACTGGTCAGTTTTTAGATATTCTGCTACCCTGCATAGGTACACTGAGGCAGTTACTGACTGTGTTAAATTCTGTGGGGACAGCTGTATTACCACGCATACTTTTTGCAATCACCATAACGAAAAATCATGGGTAAACGGTGATGTACGGGTGACATTGCATACAATGTCAAATGTGTACAAATTATCTCCAATTGGGAATCCGTTCAGCAGGCAAGCACATCAGGTCTCAGTCACTGACACTGATTAGAGGAGTGGATATTACACTTACATGTTTTATGTAAGCTCCAAACAAATGATGTTGATCTGTATATGGTAGGAAAATGTCTGTTGTACGTTGGCTATTGTTTCATAATTTTTACTGAAGTTTTTAAATATGTGAAAATAGGGAAGACTGCTAGGCTTGGTGGCATTACTCCACAAGTCTTAAAGACATGTTAAAGCCAACTTGCCACTGTTTTCACTGACATTTTTAACTCTTTGTGTGGTTCTGAATTGTTTAAAAAAATCAATCATAATTCCTGTGCCTAAGAAAACTGCCACCTTTATGAATGATTTTAGACCTATAGCATTAACTTCTGTGATAAACGTTTTGAACAGCTTGTGAAGACATCTATCAACAACATTATTCCTGTCTCCACTGATCCATTACAATTTGCATACAGATCAAATAGACCTGTGGATGATGCTGTATCCTTGGCTTTACATATTGTGTCAACACCTAGAGGGCAGTGATAAGTATGTCAGGATCCTATTTGTTGATTATAGCAGTGCCTTTTAATACTAGATCAGACCTTCTATTTTAATACCTAAGCTGTTAGAACTGGGCCTCTGCAATTCCATCTGTGGATACAGGATTTTCTAATAGGCCACCCCCAGACAGTTAGAGTTGGTACTACATACTCAGACTCTATAGTGTTAAACACCAGAGCACCTCAAGGCTGCTGTCTCAGTCCTCTAGTATATAGTCTGCACACCTATAAATGTTTCACAAAACATCCCAATAACAATATTGTGAAATTGGCAGACGATACTTCTGTGATAGGACTCATTGATAGCAATAATGAAACTGCCTACAGGGATGAGGTGAGTAACTTGATCATGTGGTGCCGCAGAAATAATCTGACCTTTTTTAATGTGGGAAATTGTCAGCCTCTTTGACAGTAACATTTTTACCTGACAACACCGGAGAATGTGGCGGTGAGACAGCGCCAATTAAATATTAAGAAGATTTGAGTTGGAGGTGTTTATGGAACAGTTGGCGCTCAGTAGATGCTCAAAATACACTGCTGGATTTAATCTTAATGAGAACGTGTGTGTGTTTATATTACGTGTAGTCGTTATTCCCACATTTACTTTCTTTTCATATTAATGCTGCTATGTATATGCTGGGTGCGTGAGTAGGGAATTGGTTGCTTGTCAGTTTGCCATATCGCGTTAAAATTATTAAATTGGTTATTGCATGTTTGTTTGCAGTGCGTTTCCTTTCCTATTTGAACATGACAATTCCCCCCCCATGCACAAAGCCAGCTCCATAAACAAATGGTTTTCCCCGTTCTTAATCTACCAAGGGGAACCATGGGGTAACTAAGGGCATGCATGGCATTCATGTTATGACTAAGTCCACAAATCAACATTGCTAGACTGTTCTTGTTATAATAATGGAGTTTCTTTTTGGCTTTTACTGTATGTAATAAGGATTCATTCCTGATCATACAGTATTTAGCTTTGGCAATCACATAAAAACTGCTGCATAAATGAGTAAATAAAGGTCAGATTTATCATACAAGCTTGCAGCGACAGAGCTAAACAAAACTCAATACTGATGTCTGTTTGTTTTGTTTTTTTTGTTGAATGGATTTACAGTGGAGCTCCACCACCCATGCCCTCTCAGATGCACTTTACGCTCTGATGATATCTGGCAGCTTGTTTGCATCTCTCCTGCCGATGATTTGATGGTGCTTTCATCCACTCTGGCAACTCATAGATAAACTTGTACAGTGATGCAGCAAACAGTGAAGATGAGGTTCTTTCTGCCATTTATTAGATGTAGAGAATATCAGATGGCAGGGCGGAGGAGAATGACAAAAGTTTCCCTTGTGCCTTTCTGTCATTCAGAAGAAAAGCATGCCATGTTCCACTTAACTAGTTATCATTCATCTTCTCTGTGAAATCTGTTACTGATATCTTTAGGCTCACTGTGTGTAGAGGCTTGATTTTTTTGTTTTTGTTTTTTTGTTTAGTTTATCCCCTACTACGGTCCGTAACTGGAGGTGTCTGGCTCAGTACATATTTGTCTCCCTTGACATAAAGGAAGCAGCAAATAGACTCCGGTTGTGACTGCGCTAAATAGAGCTGACTGGATTTTGATGAGAATGCTATTAACTTTGTTTTTATTCGAGTCAGCTGAGAGAGTGCAAGTTCAGAATGGAATAGATGGTGACACGGAGTCCTCATCCCCCATTTCAATCACATGCATGTTGGGCAGGAGAGCTGTTCAGAGAGCCGCTAAGAGTGTGTCAGTTGGGGAAAATTAAATTATGACCCCATTTTATTGTGGTGGTTCTTCTCAATGCGTTCATTTCTTTCTCATTCCTATTCTAGAGACAGACTGAAAGCATAATAAATCTTACCATTTCACAACAGGTATAGACAGTCTCCTTGAACCTTCTCTTCTCAAACTCTTCATGCAATCTTTCGTATGTAAATCATTTAGTTTGGGTAACAGATATGTTTGCCTGTATTGTTAGAAATGTTAAATTAGTGTAGGATGTTCTCTAGCCTTTAATGCTTCCTCCCATGATTGTTATTGCTGTCTTGTCCACTGTTCTATTTACATAAACAGTATAGATATACCGACAAAGAACAGGCAAACATTTCAACAGATTAGACATAAACTGCACGTTCAGGTCTAGGTCTTTTTGTGTATGTATGTATGTGTGTATATATATATATATATGTATGTATATATGTATGTATGTATGTAAGGTAAGGAAAATAGTAAAACAAGCTGACCAATAGTCACCACTTACTGTATTACCAGATTATGAAGTTCATAAAAGTTAGCAAACAATAGCCAACGTACAGCAGACATTTTCCTACCATATACAGATCAACATCATTTGTTTGGAGCTTACATAAAACATGTAAGTGTAATATTCACTCCTCTAACTAGATTTTTTTTTTTTGTGCTGGAATGAGCATGCAGTAAAACCAAAACAATGAGCTAAAAGAGGCTATACATTCTCCGTAGTGCAGCTGAGGTGAGTGTTGAATATCTGTCAATTCAGCACAGCCATTTGACAGGCATTTTATTCAGTGTTAATATAAGAAATAGCAGTGCAAGTTTAAATATGAGGTTGTGTATGCATTGGACTATGGAGATTGAAAGGAAAGCTCATAGTAGTTTTAGAGTTGATTCCAAAATGTTCCCTAAAAGATCTGTTAATTACAATTTTATTTAATTTGAGCTTACAAACCAGGCTAAATACATGCATGCTTTACAGTTAAACTACTCCAGACAACTTTCCAGCATACCTTTTTTAGAAATGCAGTTAATCACTGCTGCACTTCACTGGCTTTCACCAGAGTGATATTCTGAGTGATACTTGGCTATACAACCCACTGTATAATACATGGCTTGTGTATTCTTTTGTGACACATTTATGAGCATTAAAGAGCTTTTTTATGTTGGTGTCTAACTTGGACAACATATTTCAGTGCTGTTTACAGAAGATTATTTAATTCATGTCTCTCCGTTACTAATTCAAACGTGTTCATTTATACAAAGTGCCTCGTTGAATGCTGTTATAATCCCTAAATAATTCTGTTTACAAGACCAAACTTTTTCTTTCTTTTCTCCTTCTTGAAGCTACTGGGTCATAGTCTGAGTGTAATGAGCAGTTGGAGCCAGATCATTACACAGCTTTTGCCAAATAAGCACAAAGAAAACACACCGAGAATACAATTAATTATTTATTCATTTCACTAAGGCCTTGGAAACTATTATTAGCACTGGCATGGCACCAGATGTTACCAAATTGGATTTAAGAGTATTTAATTCCATCACTCTCCCTCCTAAGTGGACCCTTTTTCCATCCAGTTTACATCATGTGCTCGTAGGGCAAATGTACATGCTTGCGTGCTTACTAAGTACACCAGAAGAAAACAAATCTGATGCCTTTATTCCTTTTTAAATTTGTAGCTGCCCTCCATAAAAGTAGTTGTACTTTGAGCTCCTCAGGCCATTGTGAAAGTATTTTCTTTCAGTGCTTATTTTCTGAGCACTTAGAATTTAAACACTTACATCCAACTCTATTTCTTTCTCCTGCTCCTTTCCGTAATGGACTCTCATCCCCCTTGTTGAGGGCAACCGAATCCTAAATCCTGGAGACTGAATCCTGTTGCCATTTAGGGTTCATGTCCCATCAGAAATCACAGTGAGTCATTTAAGTCGAGCTAAAGCCAAAGGTACAACACAAGTGCTTGTAGACAGTACTCCACTGTCATGGCTGTCACGAATTTCAGAATGATTGATGGCACATCTCATTTTTTGAAGTTTGATGATATTTTCCGCTTTTTTTATTTTTTAGCGTTCGGGTCTACTGGACCTGAGTGTAATAATTGTAGGTGCTATGAAACTTAACTGTGTCCTCCTCCTAACTGGGCCTGTGGAATATTGCCTTTCTGCTCCTACTATTCCCACACAAAGCACTTTCACCTATTTTGATTAAGTTCTAAGAAATAAGCACCAATAATAATTGATCTTGTTTCTATTTTTGTTTTACCTTTTTTATAATTGAATTTCCTTGTTTTCTCACAAAAAATGAAAATGATCATAATTGTGATCTCACAGGGTTAAATGGCAGTTATGAATTATAAATGATGTATACAGTATCAAATTGCTCAACCCTAATCTGTAAAGATTTTTTTATTCCAATGTCCCTCTCACAATACATTTTATTTATCAACTCAAATTTTTTGCAGAACCACAGGGATTCAGAAAACACTGTTTGACACACGCAATACCTGACAGATTTTTAAATAAATTAGGGCGTTCAAAATTAGTAAAAAAAAAAAACCTCTTTGAGCCAAAAATGGACAAAGAAAAGTGTCTTTTGAATGGAAATTTCAAAGCCCTTCTCACGAAAGTTATTTATGTATTTCTCAAGTCTCTCTTTGTCACATTTGAGTGGCAGATTGAATGCTTCATATAATTTCAGTTGAAATGACACACTGAGCTCTCCCTAAACCTTTTGGCACACAAGATGCACATACTTTACATTCTAAAGGCATAGGAAAGGCTTTCATTATAAATCAAGCTGAAGTAGGACTGCTGCAGCACATACAGAACACATAGTAACTGTTTAAACAGTCCTTTAATTTTTTTCCTCTGATTAGTCTTTCCTTGAGTTAGCTAGGGAGTGCTGCATCATTTGCAAACACTGACACATGGGAAAAACCTACATTTTCTAAAAAGAGTCACTCACTGAAGATGAAATTTTGAGAATATTGGCTTGCCAAAACAATTTTGTGCAGAGAAAACCATCACAACAGAGAGCCAGAGCTGTACAAATCTTGGTTTTGCCCACAATCACTGATTATGTAATCCATAATAGTTGTAATCCATAATCCGGCCACTTTTATAAAACATCCTAAAATTACAAAAAACCCTTCTGGTTACATTAAACCTCTTTGTCTTGTCTTGTCTTTGTCTTGCTGATTGTTAGATGGCGTAGAGCCTTAGAAGAGCTTTAAAAGTCTGACACACAGCCATCTCAAAGAGCTAGATAAATCAGCAGTGTGAGTTTCATTAAATACCATTCACACTGTCATAATACGCTTGAACAGCTGTTCAAGTTATAGCCTTTTTGAGAAGTTCACGGTTTTGAGAAGTTCACGGTTTTTCACTTTTTGTCATTAATTTCGCAGGCTGCCTGTTTCTACGGCATTCATGTTAAATGTGATAAAACCTTTTTTTTTTGCAGTCAAATCTTTATGTATTCAAGCAAAAGTTCAAAACATTGGTCTAGATGCCAATTTACAGAGAAGTACACTACACACACCGAAGAAGGCACAGTGCATCTCCTCCACAATCCTTCCTTGTGATCAAATGTTTCCACATATGGAGGACCATGTCTTTCATATTTAAAAATAAATAAAGAAATAAATAAATGCTCAATAAATAAATAAGCACACAATTAATTGCCCCAAAAAATACAATGAAGAAATAAATGTAGGTAGAAATTAAATTATACAGTGAGACATAAATGTATATATCTCTTTTAATTAGCTTCTTTATTTATTCACCTTTGTAATAATTACCTTATTTATTTATTGTCCGTTATAATCTTCAACTTTATTTATTCCTTACTTATTTTTTAAATGTATTTATTTCTGTGTGTGTTAAAATTTTTTGTCTGTTTTATTCTTCCGTTGCATTTTCTACCCTATTTATTTTCACCCCTGGTATTTATTTCTGCCTGTCACTTTTACATTTCTTCCTGTCACTTTTACATTTCTTCATGCATTTCTGCCTCATTATGCAAATGAGGAGGGGCGGGTCTTAAGGGGTTAACTTCTGCCCATTGGTTGGTTAGCATTTTACTCCCTCGGTCAATCTACATGCCACCAGCCACAGTCACAACAAAGATGGCTACCTACGGTGAAGTTGTCAGTGAGCTCAGGCATTTAGCAACTGTTTTTGAAAACAATGCTAACGTTATAAGTATTGACTTTATAATTTTTCGTTTAGACGCTCTGACAGAACGTGTGTTTCAGTCAGCGGTGTCGTGCCAATGTACTCGTGTATCCCCTGGCCGCGGGAGCGCGCATGCACAGAGCGGAGCTTCTGCTGCCCTTCGAATTGTTGAACTGCTGCACTTTGAATTAAACGGAACAAACAGCGACGTGGAAGACTCGGCAGGGTTACCATAGTAACAGGGGTCTCAGTTAACTACATAAATACGTGTATTTGTCTGTTACATTAAGGCGACGTGTCAAATGTTTATAGCGTGGTTTAATATCGAGTGATAGGCGTATCCTCCCTGTCCCTGTCTACCATATGAGTTACATAGGAGGTACTCAAATATCAGGCCGTTTTTTCACCTGATATTTGGGTATCCCCTATGTAACTTTTGATAAACAACAGCAAACCTCTCCAAATTGTGTCAGGTTGTTTATTGTGACCTATTAAACACAAAATAACACCCATGATGACAGGACAGACCCTTTGCATGTTAGGGATGGGATACATAAAATATCAGGTGAAAAAGGATATTGATATTGATATTGATGATAGTCCTTCATGCAGTGCCATCACATAGGTTACACACACACACACACCGCCGTGAGAAATACTAATCTTGATCTTAATCTTAAAACTTGTTCGCCGTTAGAAGCGGCGCACAACTTAGGACTTCTCCATCGGATTTATTCTAAAAATCCACCTGCTAAATTTCATCGGGTTTTTGTAGTGCAACCTTCTTTGAACGAACTGCGGCTGTTATCATTCTGTCTCTTCTGATGTGCGACAAGAAGCCAGAGAGAGGAGTGGATTTGGAGACAGACAACCCACTCCCGGGCCGCTTCTAGCAAGGGAAACCCCCCACGCGTTGCGCGCCTGGATCGCCAGTAGAAATTCGCGTCGCGGAGTGCGTGTGCATACGCGTCAGGCACTAAATGTGTGTGTTTGTGTACGGCAAAGCCCCGGGCTCCGTCCTCAACAGTTGCTACCGGAGCGACGGAGAGGAGAGGTGGAGAGCGAGAGAGATAAGAGACTGAGGACAGACGGACGCGGAGCCCCACGCTATATATATATATATATATATATATATATAGATATATATATAGATATAGATATATAGATATAGATATATAGATATAGATATATAGATATAGATATATAGATATAGATATATAGATATAGATATATATAGATATATAGAGATATATAGATATAGATATATACATACATACATACACTCACCGGCCACTTTATTAGGTACACCTGTCCAACTGCTCGTTAACACTTAATTTCTAAGCAGCCAATCACATGGCGGCAACTCAGTGCATTTAGGCATGTAGACATGGTCAAGACAATCTCCTGCAGTTCAAACCGAGCATCAGTATGGGGAAGAAAGGTGATTTGAGTGACTTTGAACGTGGCATGATTGTTGGTGCCAGAAGGGCTGGTCTGAGTATTTCAGAAACTGCTAATCTACTGGGATTTTCACGCACAACCATCTCTAGGGTTTACAGAGAATGGTCCGAAAAAAAAAAAAACATCCAGTGAGCGGCAGTTCTGTGGGCGGAAATGCCTTGTTGATGCCAGAGGTCAGAGGAGAATGACCAGACTGGTTCGAGCTGATAGAAGGGCAACAGTGACTCAAATTACCACCCGTTACAACCAAGGTGGGCAGAAGAGCATCTCTGAACGCACAGTACGTCGAACTTTGAGGCAGATGGGCTACAGCAGCAGAAGACCACACACCGGTGCCACTCCTTTCAGCTAAGAACAGGAAACTGAGGCTACAATTTGCACAAGCTCATCGAAATTGGACAATAGAAGATTGGAAAACATTGCCTGGTCTGAGTCTCGATTTCTGCTGCGACGCTCGGATGGTAGGGTCAGAATTTGGCGCCTACAACATGAAAGCATGGATCCATCCTGCCTTGTATCAACGGTTCAGGCTGGTGGTGGTGGTGTCATGTGGGGAATATTTTCTTGGCACTCTTTGGGCCCCTTGGTACCAATTGACCATCGTTGCAACGCCACAGCCTACCTGAGTATTGTTGCTGACCATGTCCATCCCTTTATGACCACAATGTACCCAACTTCTGATGGCTACTTTCAGCAGGATAATGCGCCATGTCATAAAGCTGGAATCATCTCAGACTGGTTTCTTGAACATGACAATGAGTTCGCTGTACTCAAATGGCCTCCACAGTCACCAGATCTCAATCCAATAGAGCATCTTTGGGATGTGGTGGAACGGAGATTCGCATCATGGATGTGCAGCCGACAAATCTGCGGCAACTGTGTGATGCCATCATGTCAATATGGACCAAACTCCCTGAGGAATGCTTCCAGCACCTTTGTTGAATCTATGCCACGAAGAATTGAGGCAGTTCTGAAGGCAAAAGGGGGTCCAACCCGTTACTAGCATGGGGTACCTAATAAAGTGGCCGGTGAGTGTATATCTATATCTATATATCTATATCTATATCTATATATCTATATATATATCTATATATATATATATATAGATATAGATATAGATATAGATATATATAGATATATATAGATATATATATCTATATCTATCTATATCTATCTATATCTATATATATATATATATCTATATATATATATATATATATCTATATATATATATATATATATATATATATATATATATATATATATATATATATATATATATATATATATATATATATATAGATATATATATATATATATATATATATATATATATATATATATATATATATATATATATATATATATATATAAAGGGTCCATGTGCGAATAGACAAGTCATGAGGTGGTTTCCAACTGGGTTTCAATCTTTCTCTTAGCCACTGTAACTCAAGCAAAAACAGCAGATCATTCAGTCTCAGACATTTTGGATGCAAAATTCTTTCAGAACTGACCAACAGGAGAGCAATTCCAGATCATGTAAAAATGTATACCTTGACCTTTTAGTGGTCAGCAAGAGCATAAAGGGCTGTTCATTATTTTCATGTGATGCATTTTCACAGGGGTGAGATATGTCCTATGAATAAAATTGTAGTGAATCTGCTGATGGTCTGGATTGCATGATACTTCTGGAATGTCAGACCATACATCAAGCCAGTCAAGATCAATACTCGGGCTTGGGCAATTGTGTGCCCAGATCCTCTCAGTAGGAAGGCCAAAGCTGCCAGATACCACCACGAACTGATAAAGCCTCAATACCATAACACAGGTTTTTGGCTAACTCGAGATCATGCAAAACAAAGTTAAGATCTTGCAAAAGTGATTGTTCCAGTACATGTTTATTTGTCTTTTTTTCTTTTCTTCTCAATGTCACCTTGGGGGCTTCGTAGTGATCAAATACTTATGTCATGAAATAAAATGCAAATTATTTATTTAAAAATCATACAATGTGATTTTCTGGATTTTTGTTTTAGATTCTGTCTCTCACAGTTGAAGTGTACCTGATAAAAATGTCAGCCCTCTACATGCTTTGTAAGTAGGAAAACCTCCAAAATCGGCAGTGTATCAAATACTTGTTCTCCCCACTGTGTTTGCCAAGATTGGGCCAGGAGCTGTACCTTAAGCCGCCATGTCTGTTGAGCCAATCATGTAACTCCTCCTGTGTGCATCTTTGACATTTTTCTACTTACTGGCCCCATTCAATATAATTTGATTTGGAATAAAAACTATATTATAGGATATATTCTTGTTTTTCTTCAGCAGAATTGATATTTATCAATGTAAATGCAACGCATAACCTTTAATATACAATACATTGGTTCTAAATTCAAACAATCAAGTCGCCCTCTTGGAGATTTGTGAAGGTGAAAATGAAATACAACAAATTGTTTTTGCCAGTTTTGTCTTTATTACTTGTATCAGTGTGCAGTGTGTTCCTGCATCAATAATACATTAATGTCACTGCAAATGCGACCAAGATAAATCTCTTTGTTCAATTGTACTTTGTGATAAACTATCTCTGAAAACAGAGCTGAGAATGCCAAAAGCGCGTCGCATTGCTGGATAATAGATTGACAAATCAAAGCGAATGTAATGACACAGAGGGAATGATACAATGACAAACACATCAGTCTGTAATACCAACCTCAGAGCTTTGTTTTTGTTTGTAGTACAGTAACCTGTTGCAGTTGAGAGACACACACATACAAACACACATACAAACAACACACACACATGCTCTTCAGCTCAATCTCAATCACCTCTCCGCCTACATCAGACCCCAGACTAAAAACCTGGGTGTAACCAAGGTAGCTAGCTAGCAGTAACTTAAAGGTTCCCTAAGTGTTGTTGGGTGACGTTACTTCTTGTTGACGTTTCAAGTATTTTCTGTGCTTCCGCCCACAGACCCCCCCACCCCCATATCCTTTTTGTTGGTTATTGGCTGGAATGCTGTTTGTGTATGCTTTGTGGTACAGGTTGCCACTGTTTTTGTTGCCGTTTGTAGACCCTGACGCGCTTCTGAAGGGTTGACAATCTGCAACTCTCCCTCTTTAGCGTTTAGCTTAGTGCAATGCCATAGCAACCATAAACAACACTGGCTCTAGCCGTTTGCTGCTTCTTGTTTGGTGCTGGTGGAAGCGCACCCATTGGTTGTTGACAATAGTCACATGATTTAACTTTACTACCAGGACTTTAATATTTAACCCGTCAATATGGGAAAAAGACTGACTCGGACAGAGTTTTATGACCACCTTACACCAAACGATTGAGATAACAGGAGCCCAACTCTAGCTAAACTATCATGATTTCAATCTGATATTGGAAATTAGTCTGTGACAATGGAATTGCTTGAAAAGTCGTTTGTGTAAGATCGGCAAAATAATGCTGATCTTACACCTTGCTGGAACAAGCTCTTTTTTGCCTTCATTTCCCAGGGGATGGACCTAAATTACTCTCACAAGTTATCATTCTGGTTTTCAATTTCTTCACTTTGCTTCGTCGACTTGCCACAATAACAAGGCTTTCAACAGCTTTCTGGCCCTCCACTGTGGACATTTTGATGGGGGCTTTCTACAGCCTACATAGTGGTTTTCAATTCTCATGTAAGTGTCTTAGCATTAAAATAACAAGAACTCTGTCTGGTACAATTGAAAACCAGTTCTGTTATGATTCTCGGTTCCTAAATCTAGTTTAGGCTGATGTCATGTCAAACTTCACCACGCCTTTGCATCTTCCTTACTCACGTTTTTTTCAAAACTTACCTCTCACTGACCCACTCTTTGTTTTTCATTCTCCTTCCTTTTATCTTTGTGTTGCTCTTTTCCACCCTATTTTTCCTCTTCTGAACATTTCTCCTTTTAATATTCTAAGCAAAAGTGATAACTTGCATTACTTAGCATAATGCTTTCAGCATAAAAATGTTTACTGAATGCAGTCTTGGGGAACAGTAGTTTATTATAAGCAGTAGGCTATGTCTTGGAATCTAGTGATGATCTGAGTCTAAATCTGTTAAACACTTTTTTTTTTATCAGGTAGCGTACACTAAAAGCAGCGGTTGATAAAATGGCATGCCTAGACTACCATCGTCTTGCAGCAAAATTCTGGTTTTGTCCCCTCTACTTTTTCAGGCATACCCTGCTATTGAGAGGCTGCATCCGAAATATTAAGGCCAGCATGCAGCCGGCTTCATGCTGCTATTTCCACTGTTGGAGTGATAGGGATGGCACTCCCAGGGTCAAGTGGCGAGTGCCTCCCCCTCAGCTAAAATGAAAATGTTGAACAGATGCTGTGCTGTCGGGTCCGTCTGTCTGCCTCAGCGTTTGAGGAGCCAGTGTTTAGTCAGTCAGTCTAAATATTTAATGTGCTAGTGTTTAGTTGGTCTTTCCCAGACAGACTGACTGAGTAAGCACAAGTTAGTGAAACACAAACAACTGCTTTCCCCGGAAAGGGTTAAGGTCTGACCCTTGACACGTTTGGTGGTTGAAATTGATCATTAAAACAGTAGTATGATATTTGAGTTTCTATATCGCCGTGATACTTTTTTCAACACCTTACTTTGAGACAACTTCAATAGTTCTACAAAATCTTCACAAGGTAACAAAATTCATCTGTCAACATCTGTAAAGCTCACTTATTATCACCTTATATCTTGTATATCATCGCTATCTTTTGATAGATAGAAAAAGATAGATGATATCTTTTTGATATCTAATTGTCCATACTATGTGAGAAAAGCAAAGGTGCCTTTACGGCATTGTTAAATGGTCGGTGTAATCCATAACACCTTTGTAAATGATTATATTTCTACGACTCTCACTAATACTGTCTTAGTATTTAAAAAGCCAGTGTTTTACTCGTTTGTCTCTATTAATAGTATTGGACCAAATTTTTGTCCAGTCACACTTATCTCGCAATATTTAATGACACAGACTTTAGTAGGTCAGTCTCATTTATGTATTGGACAAGTCTTAATTTGTCCCTCTATCTTGGCACTTAAGTGGCCAGCCTGTTTGTAGTTAATGGGCCATTATTTACTCAATCAATGTTTATTTTTTAATGGGCCAGTCGTTGGTCTGTCACTTAATCACTGCATTTAATGGCTCAATGTTTAGTTGGTTTGTCTTACATCTATTTGGTTGTTTTTGACCGTGTAAACCTGCCATGCTAATATAAATATGCTGTAATAAAGCACTTTTTATTTTACTATATCTCTTTCTACTACTGTGGGCTAATAGTTAACATAGTTAACATATGATCAGACATATATAGATTGTAAATGCCCTTCAATCAGAGCTCCGTGATCTGCTTAACAATAGTACAGTTGAACGATTAACAGAGCGACAGTAATAACCTAATATACAATCATTACTGACATTAAACTACATGGGCAATGTTAGCTCACACATAAAATAGCAATAACCCTCGTGATTTAGCCTATTGTTCCTAAAGTACATTCATAAATCCTACATAACATCGTCCCGTACCCACAGAACATCAGACTTACTTATTGATGCACGCACACAGTATTGTCCACAAGAAAAGAAAGAGTGATAGCTTTTCACATTAACGCCTTTTCTCTATCACTTGATACCAGCTGTGTCCAAGCTGAGGTGCAGAGCATGATCTTAAGCTTCCACTGAAGGGGCCCTATCTTGTACCCTGCACAGCGCAAAGCCCGACGCTGTCTCTGCGTATTTGCTAGTTTAAGACCGGCAGATTTGTAAATTTCCCGTCCCACGCCCAAGGCGGGCGTGGCATCACGATGGCGACTCTCAATCTCACAATGATCTCTATGTCCAGAGGAAAAGGCACGTCACAGAAACCATACATTAGCGAATCCACACTGAACAAAGAATATTGCAAAGTGTAAGTTAGACCTGTTAAACATAAAATGAATTATTACCCAAAGTATTTATTTAATATCCGTTGATTCTGATGTAATCTCACATTGCCAGACCTACCAATCACAATTGTCTTGGGCGGCACTAAGCCCCGGTCGCAAAGACGGTGGCTACGTAAAATGGTCTCGGGAAGGAACTTGTTCCGTGGGAATATTTGCAAAATCATAATTTTTAGAGTTTTGAGTTAACCATCACACAAGTGTTTTCGCTGATTACTTCCCCCCTCTGTAGGGTGCTGCTAATCAGTGAAATCTTGACTGGAATGAAAACCCTGGATTGTCTAGACCCTCCATGGTTCTCATTTGAGATCCTTGAGTTAAAGAGAGCAGCCATGCAATAAATAGATCCACTGCGTGGGTCATGAAAGTGGACTGCAGCAGTCAGCACAATATCTAGCCAAGTCAAACAGCTGACGTGGCAACAGCCTCTGACATTACGCTGTATCTTGGCCTTAACTAGAGGGCATAACAGGTGCCAGGAGTGAAACAAATTAGTTTACAGAGCTGAAAAAAGGACTCCTGACTAATATAAGTCTTTATGAAAAGTTGCGATAAAACTGCTGAATTCACTGATGATTTTAAGTAAGTCACCTGATCAGTGTTTGATGGTTATATAATTGTGCTTAAGAGCTAACTGGCTTAAAACAATCAGAAAATGTTTTATTCATGTTTTTACTCATTCATAGCACCAGCGCTCTATCAGCCGGCTTGTGCTATCTCTTTTCTCTGTTCTCTTATTTTTTTTAAATGAGTCGGAAAGACGCCAACAAAGCCTAAATACCTTTGACATTTTCAGTCTCCCTCTCTGCCTCTGGTTGTCTCTTTTGCAGCGTTTATTCAAATATCACATGCTAAAGGCAACTTCAACGAAAAACATTATACTTTTGTTGGTATTTTATGCATGAATTGCTCCTCAAACAAAGCTGTTCTGTTAAAAACAAAAACAAATCTGTAACCGGCCTATTTGACTAATCTTCACCATCCTTCAGATGTTGTGGAAACACAACAGCAACTTTTGGTTCCTGATTTAGTTTGTGAAGGTCCCTTTGTTCCTGGTGCTCTCTGGTCAGAAAGGTTTCGGTTGGGTTAAGATGCTCTAAATGTTCTTTGGGCATAGACACTTCCAAACCCCTCATTCGGATCCAGGGAAAACACTGATGGAGGCTCACACATAGTGTGTCACGTTTCTCATTAATCAGTATTCTACATTATATTGAGTGCAATTCCCAGGTGAAGCAGAGAATGGAGATAGCAGTCAAACAAGCAGCCAAGGTTAAGTATGCAGACTTGGTTTTTGGGCTCATTGTATTAGTCATTTCATGCATCATATTTAATTTAGCAAAACTAAAGCCTCCTCCTGCTGCAGTTCACATCACAGTTATGCATTTTCAGGGACTTTCTTAATGATTAAAAACCTAAAAGTGAGTTGTTTTTGCACACATACAGTATGTACCACATTTTGGACTATATATTTTGTTGATTGAGTGTGGCATTGCCCTCTCTCCACTAATGAACAGCAGATAATAGAAGACTTATAAATTAATAACAATTCAGTGCTGCAATTATCTATCTCAGCTTGCCTGGCAAAAACTAAAATATAAAACATTTGAAATGGGGAATAATCTTTTTTTTTAAATAACATTTGAGTCACGTAGGCTATGTCACATAGGGATGGCTGTTTAACTTAAGGGCATCTGTTAGTCCTTAACATTGGAAAAAGGCTTTGTAAAGTATTAAAATACCTGAAATCCTCACAATGCTATGCAGGTTTAATTTGAGTGAAAGCATGACCACAGAGAATACTCCTTTCTGAATGGCCAGAGGCAGTGCATTTTATGCAGATAACCTTATGGCTCCGTTAGCCTCAATATTTAATGAAAACCTTTTTTTTTTTTTTGCATGTTATTAAGCCACGGTGTCTCCTAGTTATAGTGTAGAAAATAATTTATCATTCCAAAATTGACCATCTTTTTTATTTCTTCTAATATCAGTAAATGATACATTAACAACAACACAATATGATGATCTTGGATTGTAAACTTTAAATTTATATATATTTAGAGTACAGGCCAAAGGTTTGGAACCACCTTCTCATTCAATGCATTTTCTTTATTTTCATGAGTATTTACATTGTAGATTATCACTGAAGGCATTAAAGCTATGAATGAACACATATGGAATTATCTACTTAACAAAAAAGTGTGAAATAAATGAAAACATGCCTTTATATTCTAGTTTGTTCAAAGTAGCCACCCTTTGCTTTTTTTTTTTTTTTTTTTTTTTTTTACTGCCACCTGAAATGGTTTTCACTTCACAGGTGTGCCTTGTCAGGATTAATTAGTGTAATTTCTTGCCTTATTAATGGGGTTGGGACCAGAGGTGGGTAGTAACAAGTTACGTTTACTCTGTTACATTTACTTGAGTAAGTTTTTTTTGAAAAAATTGTACTTCTCGGTGTAGTAAAACACTATACTTGTACTTGTACTTGAGTATATTAGTGAAGAAGAAACTGTACTCTTACTCCGCTACATCAGGCTACAATGAGCTCGTTACTTTTCTTTTTACCTCTTTGGTATTCTATGCGTCACTGTTTTTACCCCAGCATACGTCTCATTTTAATGTTTTTATTTTGAGTCTTCCGCTGAAGGCTCTACCACGTGACTGTGTTTAACCAATCACACAGTCACGTGACCACACTCAATCTCAGCGGCGGGACAGGTTAGCTTTACAGTTGTAGAAAAACAAAGATGTCAGAATCATCCGTCGCCAAGGCAACGCAGACCAGGAGGAACCCCCCCCCCCCAAAAAAAAAAAATTAATTGGAAGAACTAGAATTTGCCTAAAGATGATTATTTTGTATTTTTGTCTGTCTGGTTGATGCTTGTGTTAAGAAATAAATCAGACGTTACTCAACAGTTACTCACTACTTGAGTAGTTTTTTCATCAAGCACTTTTTTACTCTTACTCAAGTAATTATTTGGATGTCTACTTTTACTTGAGTCATATTATTCTGAAGTAACAGTACTTTTACTTGAGTACAATTTTTGGCTACTCTACCCACCTCTGGTTGGGACCATCAGTTGTGTTGTGCAGAAGTCAGGTTGATACACAGCCGACAGTCCTATAGGACAACTGTTAGAATTCATATTATGGCCAGAACCAATCAGCTAAGTAAAGAGAAACGAGTGGCCATCATTACTTTAAGAAATGACGGTCACTCAGTCCGGGAAATTGCGAAAACTTTGAATGTGTCCCCAAGTGCAGTCGCAAAACCCATCAAGCGCTACAACAAAACTGGCTCACATGAGGACCGCTCCAGGAGAGGAAGACCAAGAGTCCCCCTCTGCTGCTGAGGATAAGTTCATCTGACCACCAGTCTCAGAAATTATAAATTAACAGCAGCTCGGATTAGAGACCAGATGAATACCACACAGCGTTCTGGCAGCAGACACATTTCTAAAACAACTGAGAGGAGAGTACGCGAATCAGGCCTTCATGGTCAAATAGCAGCTAGGAAACTACTGCTAAGGAGAGGTAACAAGCAGAGGAGATTTGTTTGGGCCAAGAAACACAAGGAATGAACATTAGACCAGTGGAAATCTGTGCTTGGTCTGATGAGATTCTACATGCCTGGTTCCCACCGTGAAGCATGGAGGAGGAGGTGTGATGGTGTGGGGGTGCTTTGCTGGTGACACTGTTGGGGATTTATTCAAAATTGAAGGCATACTGAACCAGCATGGCTACCACAGCATCCTGCAGCAGCATGCCATACCATCCAGTTTGCGTTTAGTTGAACCATGATTAATTTTTCAACAAGACAATGACCCCAAACACACCTCCAGGCTGTGTAAGGGCTATTTGACAAAGAAGGTGAGTGATGACATGCTGCGCCTCCACAGTCACCGGACCTGAACCCAATCGAGATGGTTTGGGGAGAGCTGGACCGCAGAGTGAAGGCAAAAGGGCCAACAAGGGCTGAGCATCTCTGGGAACTCCTCCAAGACTGTTGGGAAACCATTTCAGGTGACTACCTCTTGAAGCTCATCAAGAGAATGCCAAGAGTGTGCAAAGCAGTAATCAGAGCAAAGGGTGGCTACTTTGAATAAACTAGAATATAAGACATGTTTTCAGTTATTTCACACTTTTTTGTTAAGTACATCATTCCATATGTGTTCATTCATAGTTTGGATGCCTTCAGTGATAATCTACAATGTAAATTGTCATGAAAATAAAGAAAACTCATTGAATGAGACGGTGGTTCCAAACTTTTGGCCTGTACTTTACATGCAAAGGGGGATTGGGAGTACAAGAGTAAAGAATTCAAAACCAAAAAAACATGCCGATAGCCATTATAGATCACACACGTGCGCCGTCAGCCATAGACAAAATGTCATAGCGAATGACAAGAATTACTTTTGAGAAAAGCACTGCATATTTTTTTATGTGATTTTAATTTTTTTCATAACTGACAAGTGCAGGCCATGTCAGCAGTAGTCACAGATGGTAGCAACAGTGCTTAACCAGTGTTTGATTAAAAACATCAAGATAGAGACTCTTTTTTTGTGTTACAGTTTAATCAAGTGTTAAATATTGCAAGTGGAATGGTAAAAAAAAAAGCAACCAACCACAGTGAGTGACGATGGTCCAATTTGTGAGGGTCCTTCTTCCGTGAATAATCCCATCTCTGAAAAGCGAGTGCAAATTAGTGCAGGTGTAATAAAATAAAGTTGTGGTAGGGCGAGTGTCTAAATGTAAAAAAAAGGGAAGCTGCACTTAATCAGTTCAGAAATTAGAAGTGATAGTTTCTTAAAAAGATAGAGCAGTAATGATGAATTGAATTGTGTACACAAAAGAGAAGGCTCGGAGTTGTGGCTGTGTGGCAATTAATCAATAACAAATAATTACATTTGTTAGTAACCAAGTGTTTTGTGGCTTTCTTTGTATATTAACCTCTCTTGTTCATGTATAACTAGGTCTGTAACTAAATTAGGATTTGGCTGTTTAAATAGTGAAGATTCAACTATTTGTTAATAGAAATCAGAAAATCCAGTTTTCCAGTCCAAAGTTTGAGTTGTTATTTCGACCACATTAACATAGTTAAATGCAGTCAAATGCGTCCAAAACAGTTTCATAATGACCCTAAAATATTTTTCAATGGGTGGCAGTCTGAGCAGTCTGCCCGGGGGATTACATTGGGCGGGTCAGGGACAGCTGCTTGGTGTTGGAGGATTCCCCCATCTCCCTGCATTTCCTTCGTGGCGGTGCCCTGCTACCGGCTCTAGACCGGCTTGGAAAAGCTCGGGAAGAATGTGGCTCAAGGCGCCGTCTGTGATCTTTACAGCACTCCTCGTCCAGACCTTGCTGCTTCCTGGGGCTGTGTACTTAATGCTCGATGTTGAGGCGATGTCAGCTGCACACCTGACTCCTCTTGAAACATGGTACCCCATTTACCATGATTTGCGGGTGTGACTTTTTTGCTGTGTCATAACCATTCATTTCTACAGACCACAGGAAAATACTGTTCAGCACGCTCAATCTGCTAGTTTATAAATGCAATGTAATGCACACTGACTGACAAAACAAATTAATAAAAATACTTTAAGTCGAGCCAGGGTGACCGACAAATAATTTGACTCACCGATTTTAAGAGTGCAGCCCTACAACTTAGCAATTCCCTAAGCCTTGTATGAAAGCATCTAACCTATTCAAGTTTTTCTTGTAATTTGACACTCATTTCTATATAGGTTCAATGGTGGCTTCAGTAAAAGGTTGGAAACAGGCAATGAACCAGTGTATTATTCCAACCTCAGATTTTTCTTTTCTGAAAAGCTTTCTGATCTTAACTAATTCCACCGCTGAGTCTGACCGTTTTTTTAAATTTGCGAACATTAGCAGTGTTTTGTATTTAACCACATTAAGCAAACAACAAAGGCCTGATCGTGATTAACATGTTCAAACGAAGGCTGTGTACTCTTTGGCATGCATAAAGAACGAAATTAAGTTTAGTTGAAAGATTTGGCACCAAACGCTGGATTCAACATTTGCTTGAACATTTGTTTGGTTCAAAAGTTGGAAACTTAAAGCTTGTTTGGGTGTTGGTAGTCAGTTCACTGCATGTGTGGTGCAGCTTAGTTTAGAAAATGTGAATTGAACACATGCACGTATTTTCTACCTCCACTTAGTTATTTTGTGAGCTCCATTTCCCTTACTGATACAAGGAAAATATTCCACTTCAGTGACAGGAAATGGCAGTTGCGCTGACTATTCTGACAGCAGTAACTGACACTGGGAATTAACAGCAGTGTTAGTTTATGGTCTATCAATAATGTCATGCTCAGCACCTATTTACTTTGGCCCGAGAGACTGGGCAATGCCCGGGTAGCCTTTTTTTATTGAGTTTCCCCTCAAGAGCCTTGAGAAGCACCAGTCTGACAGATCTATTTGGCAGAGGTGAACACGGCATCAGTAGCAGATTAGTGATGTGTGTCCGCACACCCTCTCCCTCCCTGTACTCTTTATCACTCTCATTCACACCCAGCCCTTTGTTCTTTGCTAGCCTTGTTTTTCTAATCTGTGTGGGACTTAGGGAGGCTTTCGAAATAGTTTTGGTGTTTGGGCTACATGACTTTGTAGCTCTCTTGCTTGTGCTGATGCTCTGTATGGTGATGTAGGTACAGCTGTCCGATTAGTGTGGGTGGTTTGATATTGGTGAAAAGGTCACAGTCCATTGACTCAATAGTTCATGGATTTTGTTTCAACTCTGTTGTATAATGGATTAGATTGCCAATGCTTATGAATAATGGCTGCACTCAGGCATTCCTGTGGGCCTCCAAACAAGCTGTGTGAACATACACAATTCTTAGCTACTATTTCTTACTGTTTGGTAGTTGTGATCTTATACAGTGAGGCATTAAGACTGGCAACCCTGAAACCTTAAGGTATTGAACTAGTATGATGCTAGTCTCACATTACCAGATCTCCACAGAACTGTGGAGTAAGATCTGGCTACACTGCACATACATTCTGGTAGGGCTGTGCAATTAATTGAATTTCGATTTTGGTTCCCAGCAATCACCAAAGTAGTATAATCGAGAAAAAAAAACGATTATTTTGTCATGTTTTGTTTCGCAAGAACACTCTTATTTTGTCTTGTGTCCCTGCCGAAGCCATAAAGTCTCTCAGCAGTCAGGGGGGCATGTTGGGTGCATCCACTGGAATTTAAAAACTTGGTGTGAATAAAGATGGCAGAAAGGAGGGCAGACACAGCAGCATTTGGTGAGCAAAAAAGGCAAATCCAACTCCATTGCCTGGGAAAAGTTTACATTAGCTAACCCTGCAGTCCCTCTGCCTCCCCGCTGTAGTAGACGTTGTATTCCCCCGACATGCTGTATTCACTTACTGTTTAAAACTTTTTCCAGCTTGGTGTGGGTGCATACCGACCTACTGCTCAAAACCAACATGAAAAAAACATAGTAATGTTCCCTCAGCATTTGTTTTTTTGTTAAACTATATGTAAAATGAGTCAACATGAGTCACATAACATTATTCTAAGATACCCTCTATGTGCTGGATTTTTCCTTAGGTAGCTAGTAGATAAGCCCACTGAGGGCAGCATTATTTTTTGTATTTTTTGCACAATGTTTAGTAATGACAGTAGGCTAGTGACGTGTGAAGCAATATTGTTATGTATCAGGAATTGTTCATTAGCTGTGTAAAGATGTATATCTGTAAAAGCTGAACCGACTCACAGTAGTAAAACAGATTTTATTCTGATCCAAAGACTTTCTTTGAGATAAAGGACACTAAAAGATTATACCCTGGACACTATCCATATATCCAAAGGTTGATGACTTATCATGTTGAAGAATCGTGATTTCAATATAGAACAAAATAATTGTAATTTCCATAATCTAGCAGCCCTACATTCTGGGATAGGAGAAAAAAGCGTTCTGGGTTGTTTGCATTTCTTTAAACCAATCACAATCGTCTTGGGAAACACTAAGTTCCATAAGCAGGGATGGTGGCTCTGAAAATTGTCATGGGGAAAGGATCTTGTTTTGGTGCCCTGCAAAAAGGCAATGCCACATACAACATTGAAATAAGTTAAGAGTTCACACAATACATTAATGCAAGCTATTTAAATTAGCTGTATACATACATGGTTGTGTACAGTAAGTCCATAGCAATCCCCACCAACTGGTCTCAAAAACATTTCAGTTGGATACCAAATGCCGTAAACATATTCTTTGTAAATCTTTACAATCATTCCCCAAAAGAACCAAGCCGGCCTGCTTTGTTGCACAATCCAAATTATCTTCACAACTTGCCATTTCCAGCTGCTTTCACGTCCATATTATGCTACATTCTTCTTATGTTGAAGTTGTATGTTGTATCGACATACAGCTGCAACACATGTAAGTGAAAATTATCTGAAATCCGTCTCACAATCTCTGTGGTGGCTGAGATAGTTACCAGCGGAAACACTGGTACAAATACAGGTTTGCCTCTCATGCTTAACAATATACAGCTGTGTTAATAACAATTGAAACTGTAGACAAATGTCAGTGTGGACCGGCGCGGCTGTGTGGCGAGAGTAAGAGGAGAGATCCAACACACGCACGGCTTTACAGAAGAAATGTGTCATGAAACGCAAAATGAAACCATATCCATTCAAACAACATTGCTTCGTTTGTGGAGAGGCAGCGGATGTGAGGACGTTGGGTGTACCGGTGCGACCTAGAGGAAAAATATTACTCACGCCTTAAAGCCCTGTGAGCTAACAGACACTAACTAGCACTGGTCACTGTTGTTGTCTGAAAAACAACACAGACGGTAGAAAATGTTGCGTTTACTGGTAAACTGGTAAACCTTGAGATCGACGTATAACCAACTGCTATCTGTTGAATTTTCCTCCCGTTACTCTGTCCTTTGTGACTGTCTACATCTAGAAACTAAGCTGCGCGGTACAGGGAACAACTCTGACTGGCTCATGTTCAGACAGTGGTTTACGGAGCGATAGATTGGCTTTGCAAAAAACCCCGGAGCGTTCTATGAAATGACGCATTTAAAATATCACTCGATCAAGCAAATTTGATCGTGGGAAGCCAAAATTGTGATTGTGATTAAAATTCAATTAATTGTGCAGCCATAAGTGAAGGTGAGGGACATTTGGTGTGTGAGTCATGTGCGGGATGTCAGGCAATTATCCTGAAAATACTTCCATCCAGACTACACTGATACAGACTTGTTCTGAATAAGTCTTACTAGGTATATAAACACTGGTGGTGGCGGCAAGATGCAATGTATGACCATCAATGATTGTATCGTAGTTTTTAATTGACCCACACTGTCCATCGTTGCTATAGTTAAGTATAGCAGCAAATATTTCAACAATAATTATTATAAAATAATAATCATCTTAGCTTACACTCTATATAACTGAAATGTGATTGTTTTCACCTTCATTGTGGAATATTACCTCATCATTATCACATTATCGATACACATCTGATACAGTGATCTTAATGACTTAATTTGCTGCCACCAATGTAGAACACATCAGACACTGTGCACTGTTTAAAAAAGAAACTGCTGGACATGATGGACTCTTCAGAAGAGGTAACTATCATCACTGGAGTTTCTAGGCGGGAAAGTCACTGGACGCCACAATCTTCTGAACACAGCCCTACTGAGAAATACAGAGAGAGTTGTGTGGAGTAGTTATTGTAGTATAGATAGTCTTAATTAGATTTGTAGCAACTCATTTGGCAATGGCTTGAATGTAACCTATGTTTATTATTAATAAAGTTACGCACTAAATCTTTAAATGAGCTTTTTTTGGACTAATCACCTTTACTTATATTAAAATTATAATTAACTTATAATAAAAATATTTTGTGGGAAATGCAGTCTTAAGTTTGATTAACGTCAGATATAACAATAGGCTACTTTGCATTGACCTAACTAACGTGATTATGCCGGTGTATTATGGTGATTATAGTTACATCTAAAAATTACACACATTTTAATGTCTGTATGAAAGGAATAACAAGTAAAAAACAAAATATTCTCAAATAGTTTCCCTATTACTCATAATGGCTGCTTAGAGGGATATTCTAAGCTTGTATTTTTTTGTTGTTGTGTATGAGCCTGCTGTGGCCTGTATACACAGGGCTCTGAACCCTATCTTGTTCTTTCGTTTCTGCGGTCTCTGCTGGATTAGTCTGCATAAAACATATCTTTTACATTGCCATCCCGAGTTGTAAATGAGAAGCAGTGGCCATATATCAGAACTGCATTAATATTACTGCAGCCTTTCATTTGACTTTTTTGCAATAACTCTCCAGCGCCAAAGGAACTGGCAACATAAATTTTGAATCAACCTATATGAAGTATAAAGCAGTAGCCCGGAGTGTGCGCATGCGCTTGTGCGTACATATGCACACTCACACACACGCACACATAGACAAACTTCCTCCAGGAACTGACGAATTAATAATTCACATACATTTCAGTCACAACTCATGTGTTCTCTTTTATGACATCTCCGAAGGCCTAAGAAACTCAGCCTATGGGAGTGAGATCTGTGTGATCATTACAGCCCAGCAATAACGCTGCAGCCCCCTTAATGAAGTAGAAGATGGATCGACGCTGGGCTGGGTTATTGCTATTCAGAGAGCCCTCCCCATCACTCTGTGGAGGGTGAACAGGACACTGAGAGAGGCATGAAGAGAAAACAGAGGACACAGAGGCTAATGAAGAGACTTCTCTGGACATTGAGGCAGCAGTCTCCCTTTCCAATGGAGCAGATTCTACCTTCAGTCTGCAGCAAACATCCCCTCCTCGCCAGTGCCAGCAGCTCATATTATCTGCCATGCAACAGGGCCTATTATATAGCCCTGCACACTGCTGCAAGGCCTTCTTTAGATAGGACTTGTTTATCACCATGAATTCTTTTTGAGGACTCCACAGATGCACACAAACACTGCCATGAAATAAAGATGAGTGCTGTGTCCTTTTACTCTCATTAAAGACTGGACCGAGTCCTGAACATACAATGAGCTCCCCATGCATCCCGGCTCTTCAAAGATAACAGTTGCAGGGTTTATCTAAGAGCCCACACTATCGTTGGTATATTGCATACAGATTTAATACTTGTAAGTATTAAATCTGGCTGATGGCTTAATAAAGTTTTAGATGCACACTTGATGTGTTTTTCTCTTTAGTAATGGTCAAAAAAATCTATTATCAGATCGACTCATTCTAAACCCACTCTGCCTCTACTCTCTGTTGCTTTGCTTGTTTTATAGGCTGCCTGCATATCCATGTTTTCCCTTTGTTTACTTCCAAACTGCACTGACATTGAGGAATTGCCCTTTTCAGACAAGGCAACAAATTTGACTTTGTTTGAGAATGGCGGTTTCTTTTTTTCAGTAATAGACATGACCCTGTGTTTGTTTTTGGCATATGATAGAGAGAAGATGAAGCAGGCGAATGGAATGTTTACTGAGCTGAGGCACCCAAGGAATGTTTTACTCTAAATATCATGTCTGTCTTTATTAAACATGTTTTTGTAGGTGCAGTATTGTATAAATCTGTATACTAGATCTTTACTTTGGATCATGAGGGGCCTTTACCAAGCAGCAATGCAAGAAGCAATAGGTTTTAAAGCTACATTTTCTGTGTTTAAAAAAAGGAAAAGAAATTGTGATAACAATATGAGTGACAGATTGAGGACTGAAGAGATCCTATAGATCAACATTATTATACCAAATGACATTTTGGTGTTGGAATTATCAGTGGTGGGAGATTCCACAGTGAAACAACAGTTAAAGCTATAGTGCGTAGTTTCTCACGCCTCTGAGGAATTCTAAGTAATGACAACAAAACTGTCGGTGCGTCATGATAGAAGCCTTCTGTGATGCGTGCCCCATTTTGCAAAATTTGTGCTTTTTGAGGATTAAAGGGTCAAAACGGAGACTGAGATATCCTGACTTTTAGTCAATACCATGGTTCAAACTCAAAAAACTCTGCGAGGTGTGTAGATGGATGAATAGATGGATAGTATAATAAAGTTTTCCCTGTCTGGTAAACAACCATGACTTTCAACTTCACGCCTCTAGTTCCCCTTCGAGGGGAACTCGAACTGCGTCGGTTACGACACTATGGGAACGCCTTTAGGCATGACAGGGCTGAATGCGAATGAAAACTACTCCAATCCTATTGGTCCTAGTGAGAACGGTAGCATGTGACGGCATAACCGTAGGGGCATACAAGCACACCGGCACATAGCTCATTAGCTTTTTTCTATTCAGCAGGCACATTGGTTGATGTGTTTGAATGATTCCACGTATCCTACTCACCTGGTAGTTGACAGTATGTCCGAGCAGTTAACCAGTTCCAGAGATGTGTGTCTCCCTGCCCGCATTTCATCACGGTAGGAGACTCTCATGAGCTGTGTGTTGCTTGTCTGGGCCGGTCGCACGCCACGGCGGCTCTCGAGGGGGCTGTTTGTGTCCATTGCGAGGCCCTGCCCGTGCGGGTACTGAGGTCCCGCATGGCCCTCTTTTCCGCGGACGGCCAGATACGCTCTCCCCGTGGCTTGGGCCCCGCGGTCGCTGAGACGGCTCGCGGTCCCGGTCATGGGGATCGCAGCGAGGTCTGCTGGAGGATTCCGAGACGGCTCATTCCCCGTCTCGTCCTTCGTCTGCCGATTCCGTCTCCCCTAGGCCCCTTTCGAGGGCCGGCTTCTCGGCTTCTTCTGTTCGGGGACGCTGACCGACGAAGCGGTTGCTCCCTGGCTCTGGGGAGCTCAGCGTGCATCGGGGAGGTGGGAGGGGACTTCCGGGTATCGGGCCGACGTCATCAGAAGAGCGCCGAGAGTGCCGGCTTATGATGAGCTGCTGGAAGTGGTGACGCGAGCTGTGGCTAAACTCGGTCTGGATTGGCCACAGGCTGTCAGGGAGCTTAACACCAGTGGCAGACTGGATGATCGCTTCCTGCGGAGCCGCTCTGCTCCCCCGCGCCGATCCTTGCCATTTTTTACGGACTTGCACAATGATTTGTGTAAGTCTTGGTATAAGCCTTTCTCCGCCTGGCTTTCTACTCCCCAGCTGCTGGAGTATAGCAATGTGGTGGGGATCAGGGACCGCGGCTACGGGGACGATGCCGCGGGTTGAGGCCGCTCTGGCGGGTTACCTCTCTCCTCAGCTGACATCATCTTTCTGCCGGCCGGCCCGTGTCGGGTAACTTACACGCTAGTGGGTACAGCTTATCTGGCGGCGGGCCAGGCTGGAGAGAGCCTGCACACCATGGCGGTTTTTCGAGCCTGCCAGGCGGACCTGCTGCTGGAGATGGACCTGAGTGGGAGCACCTCTGAGGAGGAGATGGGGGAGCTGCGCAATACCTGCTCCCACCGGCGGGGCCAGGGGCAGTGTGTGGCTTCTTGTGGTCCCCTCGAGCGGCTTGGGACGCAGGCCAACTCTCCCGCGCTCCCCTCCCCAGCAGGTTGGGCCTGCGAGCCGTCGTCCAGTCACAGCGGGGCAAGGCCATGAGGCTGTGTGTTTTTCCCCCGGAGGCCGACTGAGGTCCCCTCCAGTACGGCCGCTAGCGCTGTTGTCCCGCCGCCGTGGCGCTCGGGACGCGCTAGCCGCCGCCGGACCTTCTCCACTCTGCGTACCCCAAGGGGTGGCAGTGGGCTGGAGGTTTGGCTCCCGGCAGGTCGGGCTTGTGAGCCGTCGTCCGGTCACGGCAAGGGGCTGTGTGTTTTGCCCCGGAGGCCGACTGTGGTCCCCTCCTGGATGGCCGCTAGCGTTGCTGTCCCGCCGCCCTGGCGCTCGCGATGCGCTGGCCGTCGCTGGGCCTTTTTCCGCTCTGCCTGCCCCGAGGGGTGGCAGTGGGCTGGAGGTTATGCTCCCGGACTGCGGATCATCGGCGGGTTTTCCTGGCGGCCCGCTTCAGGGGTTCGTCCAAGATCGGCTCGACGCACCGGCTTCCAGCCCTGAGGGGTTGCTTCCGCTGGCAGATTTTGCAGAGGCTTGGCGGGGCTTGGTGAACATTTCCCCGTGGGTTCTGCGCACCGTTGTTGGAGGGTACAGGCTGCGGTTCCGGGTCCGCCTCCCCCGGCTTCGTTGGGGTGGTCCAGACTGTGGTGTGCCCGGGCCAGGGCCTGGTGCCGGGACAGGAAGTGCGCTCGCTGCTGGAGAAGGGGGCCGAGGTGCTCGTTCCCCCACTGGCCAGCGGGTCCGGTTTCTACAACCGGTGCTTCATCGTTCCCGTGACGGACGGGGGCCTGCGCCCTATCCTGGATCTGCGGGTTCTGAACCGGTCTCTGAGGAGAAACAGGTTCTGGATGCTCTCCATCCCCGTCCTCGTGTCACATCCAGTCCAGGGACTGGATTGCCGCCATAGATCTGTGGGACGCGTGCTTTCGCGTCTCCATTCGTCCTTCCCTTTGGCCTGGCACTCTCCCCTCGCACTTTCACCAAGTGTATGGATGCGGCACTGGCCCCTTTGTGGCTCCAGGGCATCCGGGTCCTGTATTACATCGACCACTGGCTCATCCTGGCTCAGTCTCGGGGGATGGCGGTTCGGCATCGAGATGTCGTCCTCGCTCGTCTTCTTCGTTGGGGCTGAGGCTCAACGAGGTGACAAGTGTGCTGGCACCCGCCCAAAGGACTGTGTTTTTAGGGGTGGTGTGGGACTTGTTGACGATGCTGGCACATCCGTGTCGAGTCCGTTCTGGCCACGGTGTGGAGTGTGAGGCTGGGCTGCGCCATCACAGTTGAACGCTTCCGAAGGGGGTTTGGGCCTCATGGCGGCTGCTTCCAGCTTGATACCTTCTGGTCTTCTGCACATGAGGGCCCTGCAGTGGTGGCTGACATCCAAGGGGTTCTCCCCGAGGGTAAACCCGTTCCGCCTGATATGGGTTACGCACAAATGTCTTCATGCCCTATCGGTGTGGGCGAAGCCTTGGTTCCTGTCCCTAGGACCCGCGATGTGGGCGCCCTGTCGCCATGTTTTGTTTCAACGGAAGCGCTTCCCTCACCGGGTGCAGCCCACTGTTATGGGGCCCATGGTACTGCAGGCGTTTCATCCTCCACCTCATGTGGCGGCGGAGGACGGGAGGCTCTGTTTGCTCTGCATTGTCGGAGCACTGGGTGTCTTCCCTCTGCGGTCCTCCCGGTGGTGGACGTCGGACCAGTTGCTGGTGTGTTTCGGGCCCCCCATGGCTGGGCTCCCTGCTTCCTGCCGTACTATCTGCAACTGGATCGTTCAGACTATCTCCCTGGCCTGTCTGGTGCGTGGTTTGCCTTCACCTATGGCTGTGCGGGCTCACTCCACGAGAGGCTTGGCGGCCTCTAAGGCTCTCCTCTCGGGAGCATCTCTCCTGGGGGTTTGTGATGCGGCTGGCTGGGCCACTCCTCACACCTTCTTCGGGTTCTATAGTCTGGACCTTCCCTCCGCACCCGGCACCCGGGTGCTCTCCTCCTAGTCGTGCCCACAGGTTGCTTGCACGCTAGGGCAGGCGGGGTTTCGGCGCGGGTTAGTGGGTATCTCGTTCCCATAGTGTCGTTACCGACACAGTTTGAGTTCCCCTCGAAGGGGAACGTCTCGGGTTACGTATGTAACCTTTGTTCCCCGAGATAGGGGAACGAGACACTGCGTCGGTTCACCGCCCCTCGCCCCGCCTGGAGTGCCTTGCTTCATAGAAAGAGCTAATGAGCTATGTGCCGGTGTGCTTATATGCCCCTACGGTTATGCCGTCACATGCTACCGTTCTCACTAGGACCAATAGGATTGGAGTAGTTTTCATTCTCATTCAGCCCTGTCATGCCTAAAGGCGTTCCCATAGTGTCGTAACCGACGCAGTGTCTCGTTCCCCTATCTCGGGGAACAAGGGTTACATACGTAACCCCGAGACATTTGTAACACAGGCTCTCTGTTATAAATTTGTAGTCTCCAGGCCTAAACGGAGGAAACCCTCAGGCACAGGTATGTTGTGGAGCTGCCAATGTGTATAGTTAAATAATGTAGCTTTACTATTTTAATCTTTCTTACCCTAACCTGACACACTGTTTAGAAATGCTAGTTGTCACTATTTACTTTCAAAAAGCATATCATGCAAAACACTTAACAAAGGACATTAGATAATTAATTGACTGCTCATGAGCCTATATCAGTGAGTTACAGATGAATTAAGGACCATACTATTGATTTCCCACATCGTAGCCTATTAACTACAAGCTGCCTGCACTTTACATCTTGCAAACCATTTTCCAAGCATAACATAGGTTGCAAAAATAGTCCAAAGTTAACACAAATTAATGGGATAGAACAAAGCCACTGATGTAGTCCTTTAAGACTATAATTCTCTATTTGAACAGTTTTTTATGATGTGTTTCATAAAGCTTTATAACATAACAAAAAATATAACAATTTCTTTTTAGATAATAAAGAAGAGTCATGGTAAAGGAAGAACACATTTCTGTTGCAAGCAGCAATGCAACTTGACACTTTACAGACTATAATATGCAGTTTTTAAGGATCCTAGACACATCTTTGTATTTACCTGGCCTTCCAGCTGATCAACTTAAAAACAATGACAAATATGTATCTTTTTCAACTGAATGCACAGTCCAAATCCAGAGGGAGAAGGTTTCCAGCTGAATACCTCTAGGTTCATTTATGTGGGAGATGAAAAGCATGTACAACACTGGCATGAGCTTCACTTTCCAAAGAGGGAATTTCTGAATAGTGGCATTCAGTCAATGGGCTTCACTGAATATTCTCAAGTCATGCCGATTGATAATATTCCGAGCATGCACCTGAAAGCATCAAAAGGCCTGCAGTTCTCTCCTGGCCACGCTCTCGAAAGGTATGGAGGGCAATGTTTATACCGTCAACAAAGCGTGGCCTTGGCTTCTAAAGCCTGATCTATTTCCTTCAGTGGGTACCCAGCATACCCGCCCCTGCCTCCTGCTTTGTTTTAGACACTGATTTCAAAGCTTTGCTGAAGCATTAATTTTTAAAGTGAAATTTTAACACAGGCAACAGATATTAATGCATTCCGCACCAGAAACATCAAATATCTTGCATAGTTAATATTTAAGCAGAGAACATGTTGCAGCTGCTGTTTACTAAATAAGTGTGTTCTGTGTCATTTGGCTAGCTGAGTGAGATTTCTGCATGCTCTACGTGTGGTACAATCCATCCTGTAAATTAGGTTATTTATATATCCAAGTACACATTTAGCATACACATTGTGTAATGTGTGACCTGTGTGCATCCCTCACTCCATCCATCCATCCATATGCATGATGGCAGGGTATGTAAATGACATGAGGTGTATTCCTTAGACAGCTCTAACCTTTTCCCACAGACTGTTAGTTACCTTGACCTTTTGTCATTACGGGCATGCAGCTTCCCAGTCCAGGTGAACCTGAACTTTGTGCTCACCCACTCCATCACCACGATGACGCTGACATCTCCTTTTCCCACCACTGACCTTTTAAGACTGATACCAACGACTGTAGTTGTCAACACAGGAATTGAGATAATGTATGCCAACAGATGTCGGACAATCTTACAACCTGTGCTTGCTCACTTGATTAAAGAGTTACAACCCCCCCCACCCCCACCCCACGTGTTGCAGAGATGATGTTTAATTTCCAGAGTTTCTGGTGCTTGACAACATGATTAGTCTGTAAATTAGCAGAATATGTTCACAAAAGAAATCTCTCTGACTGGCCAATATACATTTGACATTGTTTAAGTGGAATGTATCATACAAAGGGGTAATGTTGCGTTTAACTTGGCTACAATGTTCTTTCATCTTCTTGCTTTTATCAGCACGTGTTAAACTAAATAGAATACATTAGATCATACATTCTAAACTATAGTTTATATATTTTGATGTTTAATCCCTGCTGAGATTCATTTTTAGCTATGATTTTGACCAGCGTTTTATAGAAAAGGTCTTCATTTATTTCAGTAGCTGTGATTCTTGTGTAGCACACTTTGACGAGTTGTGTATTGTTTAAAGAATAGTAAGTATAGTTTCAATTGAGTCAGTAACGGGCAACTAAACCCAACAGATTCCATATAAGTTGTTCCTTATTAACT
The DNA here is from genome assembly GCA_026937815.1 of Etheostoma perlongum. Classification (NCBI taxonomy): domain Eukaryota; kingdom Metazoa; phylum Chordata; class Actinopteri; order Perciformes; family Percidae; genus Etheostoma; species Etheostoma perlongum. The sequence goes on along the minus strand of CM049383.1, from coordinate 6,831,919 downwards.
GCTTACAAACTGAACCAGATATAAACTTTTTGAAATGACTGTAATCAATAATCTCACCTGATGTTTCCTGTTTTAATAACTGACGGATGTATTAAAATATTTTTAGCCGCTGTTACCAAATTACGTGTGTATCAGGTGGTAAAAGTATTTTTATCTGCTTTTATCAACACTTTGTTTTATCATTCCGAACTTAGTCAATTGTCAAAGCATTTTCTAAAAATACTATTAATTAATGACCAAACACAATTCTGCTATCTGTCATTAGTGGCAATGGCAGATTCACAAAGAAAAAGATTGTTTTCAGCATCCTGCTTACGATTAAGCAGATATATTTCAATCCATCCATCTTCATCCGCTTATCCGGAGTCGGGTCGCGGGGGCAGCAGCTCCAGTTGGGAACCCCCAAACTTCCCTTTCCCGAGCCACATCAACCAGCTCCGACTGGGGGATCCCGAGGCGTTCCCAGGCCAGGTTGGAGATATAATCTCTCCACCTAGTCCTGGGTCTTCCCCGAGGCCTCCTCCCAGCTGGACGCGCCTGGAACACCTCCCTAGGGAGGCACCCAGGAGGCATCCTTACCAGATGCCCGAACACCTCAACTGGCTCCTTTTTGACACGAAGGAGCAGCTTCTTTACTCCGAGCTCCTCTCGGATGACTGAGCTTCTCACCCTATCTCTAAGGGAGACGCCAGCCACCCTCCTGAGGAAACCCATTTCGGCCGCCTGTACCCTGGATCTCGTTCTTTCTGTCATGACCCAGCCTTCATGACCATAGGTGAGGGTAGGAACGAAAATTGCCCGGTAGATGGAGAGCTTTGCCTTCTGGCTCAGCTCTCTTTTCGTCACAATGGTGCGATAAACGGAATGTAATACCGCACCGGCTGCTCCGATTCTCCGACCAATCTCACGCTCCATGGTCCCCTCACTTGCGAACAAGACCCCAAGGTACTTAAACTCCTTCACTTGGGGTAAGGACTCACTCCCTACCTGAAGAAAGCACTCCATCGGTTTCCTGCTGAGAACCATGGCCTCAGATTTAGAGGTGCTGATCCTCATCCCAGCCGCTTCACACTCGGCTGCGAACCGATCCAGTATATTTCAAGTACACTGATTTTATTTAGCATGGCCAATTTTAGCAGACCATTGTAATGATCAGTGTTTTTGCTTTAGGATCATTGAGACCCCACGAGGTGAGATCTTGCATGGAGCCCCAGTCCGAGGAGATTGACAGTCATGTTTAGCTTCTTCTATTTTCTAATGATTGCTCCAACAGTGGACCTTTTTTCACCAAGCTGCTTGGCAATTTCCCCGTAGCCTTTTCCAGTCTTGTGGAGGTGTACAATTTAGTCTCTAGTGTCTTTGGACAGCTCTTTGGTCTTGGCCATGTTAGTAGTCGTATTCTTACTGATTGTATGGGGTGGACAGGTGTCTTTATGCAGCTAACGACCTCAAACAGGTTGGAAAATTTAGGATAATAAATGGAGTGGAGGTGGACATTTTGAAGGCAGACTAACAGATATTTGAGGGTCAGAATTGTAGCTGATAGACAGGTGTTCAAATACTTATTTGCAGCTGTATCATACAAATAGTCATACATTGAGATTTCTGGATTTTTTTTTTTTGATTATGTCTCTCAGAGTGGACATGCACCTACGATGACAATTTTAGACCCCTCCATGATTTCTAAGTGAGAGAACTTGCAAAATAGCAAGGTGTTCTAGGGTGTTCAAATACTTATTTTCCTCACTGTAACTGCTATTACTGTTTTTGCTAATTTGTACAATAATACAATAGTGTTATGAATACAAATGTAACCATAATGGTGTGAAATACAGTTAAACAGATGCTGTTAAGTGAATGGTGCTCAGTTGAGTGATGGAGCGATACGGCATCTCTGCATATTAAGGGAGGCAAGTCAATGCCGCTAAAGCATTCAAAACTTTGAGTTTCACGCGTAGGCTACTCCCATACGCATCAGGTGTTAAAATAAATAGTACAACAATACGGGGGGAAAGTATTTAATGGTTATGAAATTGTCTCAATTTAATACTGATAGACGGCAGCGTAGCTCACCGTGCAGACAGACCCCAGTCGGAGAGCTCTGCGTCCGTCAGCGGTGGTTTCTCGCTGCGCCACAAGTCGCCAGAGCAGCATGGTCACCGGGAGAGTCTGACTCTGCAAATGCTGTCAGCTGAAAATAAATGACGTTTCTGCGCATGTGATATTCCTTTGGCACTGGTTAAAACTTCTTTAAGGGGCACCAAATCTTTATCTATGCAGTAAAAACTCTGAATAAATACCGGTAAAAAAATTAATAACAATTATATCAATTTAAGGGAAACATTGATAATAGTATTGATGTTGTAATAATGTTTTCCTGTTTTTCTTCTCTCCTGTCTCATGATGATGCTGATCGCATGCTCCTTGCTATACCTCTGGATTAGGTGAGTACAATTCTTTCTTTAGTTTGTTAATAACATGGAAATAACAAAAGTTCTGGATGTCTCTGTAATAATGTTGTCACTTAACCTCAGTAAGGATGTGAGTTCTGTTCCCATTCTTTTTTTCCTTTCTGTTTATAGTTTTTATGTTCACCTTCAAGTGTGATTATCTGTCTATCCGCCTTTCTGCTTTTCTGTGAGGGATGAACTGCAGACTTGTTTATGGTAATTTCATGCTTCTGCCCATTGCATGCGGGGGGATAGGCTTTAGCCCTTCCTAGCAAGTAAAAAAAAAAAAACCTCAGAACTCTTCTGTTTTCTGCAGTCTGACAAGAAAAGGTAAATCTGGATGTCTAATAAGTAAAATTACATCACTTAGATGGGATTTCAATGTCTTGTACACGCAGTGCCAAAATTGGACCGGCCATTTGAATGACACTTAAGTTGTTCTGGTGCCTTTGGTAGTTTCTGTAAAAATGGTGTGATGAGATGTATTGCCACCTTAAGTCACAGAGCCTCAAAAGGCTTCAAAAGATCTCCACTATGAAACAATAAAAGAAGTCTAACCCCAAACTTTGAAAACACTTCTGAGATAGGGCAGGTGATGCAGTAGGTGCTTAGAAAGGATAGGTAAGGATCAAATGTTGAGACTTAACAAATCAAATTTGGGGTGATGAAGTCAAGAAAGTCAATCATGTTTAATAGATGAAGTATGTTGTAATGGAGAAGAGTTGTGTGGCCTTTTCTAAAAATACTCCTAATATCTGGAATGAAACATCTGGATCTAGCAGCAGCACCAGCTTGTTACCACCAGTACTGTTGCTGTTGTTGTGGTCATGGATGCCACATTTGGTGCAGAAATGTCAGCACTGTCCTGGTCACTATAGAGATGAGGTGTGTACCAGTAGTAGGCACACCGTTTTAAAGTCACATGAGGCCTTTTAAAGGATGACAGGCCAGCTGTTGCATATTGATGTTTCCCAGTTTTGTTCAAGCTGAAGCTGAGAACAGATGTTTTTGCAAGAACAAATGCACAAATCACCATGTTCTTTGGTTAAAGTTTGGGGGTAGAATAGTAATCTTTTGATATACTAAACAACAGAGGAAGAATGATTGACCATATTTGTCGCTGGTTCTTCAACCAGCTACTCTGTTTGACACTGGATACACACTCTTAAGGAATTTGAGAGGTACATTGGTTCTACAACTAAACTCTGTTTAAGCCTACGTGTAAAGCTATTAACACTTTTCTTAGGTTTTTGCTGAGAGCTAGTGTCTAGCAACACCACACTTTACTGTACTTGTAATACATCAAGGTCAATACATTTTCTTTGATGGTTCTGAATGTCTTGAACCATGAAAGTGCTCATTTTAATGATTTGTGTTTTATTATCTTATGTGTATTCTTACTCTATGTATTACCAAAGAGTGTGGTTTAAATGTTGCGTAGTCCTTAGACAATTAAAATACAAAAGTAACTTTTATTGAAGCTATCAAACATTGAAATACTTTTATTGCGTCCTTCAATCCTTTAATTGTGGCCAAAATGTAACACCTGTGATACATTTAAAAAATAATCAGAATTTCAGAACAACAAAAAAGAAATTCTATATTCTTGAACATGAGTTTTCAGTGTTTCTGCTGAACAGTATCAGGATCATCCACAGGGCATCATTGTCACTGACAGCAACTTCATACTTCTGAAGTCAGGGAGCAATGCACAGGGTCATCCGTCAATCTGGTTTCCACATCCCTGACAAATGTATACCAGCTGTCTCTTTATCTTTCTCTGACACTTCGCCCCGGAAGTGTTGCGTCTCAGGTCCTATCAGCAGGAGGAGGGCTGAAAGAAAGAGGTCAAAGAGATTGACTGAATCAAGATTAATCTGCCATAGCAGCAGTCGGGCTTAAATGTGCAGATGAGAGCTCAAAGCCGGGAGTAATTTTACAGATTAGTAGATATAGATATATGTAGCTGCCCGCCCTCCAGTTGGAACTTTTTAAATGTGACAAATTACACAAAACTAGGGCTGAAACGAAACACCAAACCCAGGGTTTGGTTTGTATCATGATTTTTGACCCACGATTTGCTACAAACCTTGATTTCTGGCACATAACATTTTGTCATTTGCAACATAGTTATACAACAGAGACCTTATTTATTGATATTGATTTCAATAATAATCGATCGAACACCAAAGATTCTTTTGTATCTTAAATTAATGTTTACAAAATCATCAGTAAAGGTGCTGGTTGACAAGTAGCTAATGCTAATGTAATTCATGGTGGGTAACATAACAGTACTGTTCAAACACTGTTCAACACGCTCAGTTATTTTTAGTATGATTGTTTTGACCACGGTTAACAACTCTGGGATAACCCACAAATTCATCAGTAACATTGACTGTAGAGATAGACGATTAATCTAATGGTAATTTAGCTAGCAGCGCACCCCTGTCTTCTGCCTCAGTATTCCAGCACGGCAAGGCTTTAGACAGGAAAAGAACTGAAAACAGCCCCTGAGACACATCCACAGTCTGCTCCCAGCCACCTAGCAGCCATCCCGGTCAGCACTTAACTTTGGTGTTACGGATGCTAACGGCAGTTTACTGAACCGTCGGAAAACAGACCCAGGCACCAGAGTCAGAACAGCGGCCATTTGTAACGTTATATCTCCGTTGGCGTTACTAACTTTACAGTTAGATAAATTTACCAGACAAAACAGGAATAAGGCACCAAAAAGACTAATATTAATAGTAATTTAAAGATGTGGTAGCATTGGATCTGGATGGTAAGGATAACTCTGGAGTTTGAAGGGGTGTGTCACAATTCTGCCTTCTCACTCCGCGACACAGGTTCGTGGAGTGTCGCAAATTCAGTTTTATTTTCCATATCGTTACAGCTTTACGCAAAACAAATACATTTTTATCATTAGATATGACATTATCTCATGTTCTTTTTAATTAGATCAAAGCTCTGACGATTCCAAAATTAATCTGTCTGACCTGCAAGGTTTGTGATATCAAAGGTTTACGATCTTTTGGGAACATTCTTAAAAATTGTGGAGATATTTGTCTTTGTAATTAACTTGAAAAGTTGTCTGGGAAGCAGATCAGCATTGGTAATTTATGTTCTCTAAAGGCCTTTCCTAAAAGCCCAAAGCTCTGTTGGCAAGTGATCATTTTGGAACAAAGTAGGAAGGATTTGTGGAAATGCACACAGCATATCATGCTGTTTTGCAGTTGTCAATAGCTTTCAAACTTGTTCCATCCCTGAGCAGGAGAGCTCCAGCTGTGCTTAGTTTCTTGGCTCCCATGATTGGCTCTTTTTTTAAGGAAACAGGCCTAACGGTGAGCTTATTAGTGTCATGAAACAGTCAGGTGCAGAGAAATGTAGTTGTTGTAGCTCAATTAAAATCTGTCATTTTTTCTGAAATAAGTTTTATTCCTAACTCAGCTTAAGTACTTACCAGTTACAGTTAGAATTTAGCCTTGGGTTAAGCAGTGAGGAAATCAATGTTTCTATGCTTCTTATGATAGTAATAACAAATACTATACTGAGGTCCTGTATGTCCCCTTTTCATTCTCCCTCTTTTGTCTTTGACTTTCTGTTAATTTTGTGTTTTTGTGGGTAACATCCCCCGCTTTCTTTCTGTGCAGGCATTGTGGTTTTTGCCAGGAACATAAATGCTTAATTTCCTATTACTTTGCAAAGACGTTTGCACAGTTTTTTTTTTATTTCTAGAGACATTTTGGATTGTATATTGTGTCAAACAGTTCAAGACATTATCATCTACCTCTAAGAGAGAGCCAGGAACCGAGCAACTTTCATTGCCAATCCCTTTTGCTTTTACGAAGCAACTGCTGGGGGACAGGTACAGTGGCTGGCTTGAGTGCTCAACAGAGAAAGTAAATTGCTTCCTCCAGGACACCATAAGCGATCCGATGAGGGAACAAGAGCACAAAAACAAAGCTCTCATTAGCCCATCCCCTCCAACAACAAAGATCAATCAGAGGATGTCATCCTCCAAAACGTCAGCTCGCTCGGCATCCACTCCAGGCCCCAGTGGCTTACCCTTCCTTGTCTCTAAGAGCTGCCCAATTGAATTGAGTTTGGAACATGACTCACTGAGGTTGACAAGTTGGGGTTTTCAGGTAGATCTACCAGCATTCCATCCTGCCCCGAATCCAGTAGCCTTTGTTGGTCTATGCACTCCCAGTAACAGCAGTCAAGTCATTTTAAAGGAAGATCAGTGAATTTCTTTGGAAGTGGCTGGGACTTCCACGCAGCCTGGGACTTCCACGCAGCCTCACCAGCGCAGTACTGTATGGGACCAGTAACATACTGCAGCTACCATTCAGTGCCCTAACTGAGGAGTTCATGGTAGCTTGCGCAAGAGAAGTCCTACACTACAGGGATTCAAGGTAATGCAAAGTGTCATCAGCCGGCATTGAGGGGAGATTGGGAAGGATGGAGGGCAGCAAACACAGTGGAGGTTGCAGAGTCACATCTAAGACAAAAGGCAATGGTGGGCATCATGGCATCCGGCATAGCGGGGTTGGGCTCCACACCTGGGGGAAAAAGTGAAACACTGTTTTGTTTACTTTGCTGTGGAAATGGCTCTCTAGATCTTCTCCTTAGTAGCTGCCCAAATGCCCTTTCAGATGCCCGCTATTGTTGGCGCCATGACCAGGTGCTAAAAGCAGTTGCTGAGAGTGTAGCCGCAGCCATCAGCACCAGCAAACCCCACCACGCTCCAAAGAAGACAATCTCCTTTGTCAAAGACAGAGAGAAAATTCGGTCAAGACCAAGCACTCCATCAGCAGGTCTACACAGCCTCTGACTGACAGCTGCAGGCTGACCTGGGAAAGCAGCTAAGGTTTCCACAACACATCACAACAATATTGCTCCATTCAGATATGATCATCACCTCTGAGGCTTCTAAACAACTGTTAATACAGGAACTCACAGTGCCCTGGGAAGAGTGTATAGATGAAGCCAAAGGGAGACTCTGCGCAAAGTACCAAGAGTTGGTGGGAAAATGCAAAGACAGTGGCTGGAAGACTTTCTATGAGCCTATAGAAGTCAGCTCTAAAAGCATGGTAGGGCGCTCGTCCTCATCTGATTGGGCTTTACAGGAGCAGCCAAGAAAAGGGCCATTAAGTCCTCAAGGCATGCTGCAGAGAAAGCCACAATGTGTCTTTGGTTGAAAAGGGCCAATCCGTGGGTTGGTGCTGGGATGCAAGTCAGGGCCTGATCAACCCTGGCTGGGTTGCATTGGAGAGGCTGTCTGATGTTGCGAGACCCGAAACACCTGATGACCCCATGTCACATCACTGAGGATGCATCCCATTGCATCCAGGGGATCTTTCTTGCATAATGCATATAGTCTTTGTATTATATTTTATTTTTCAATAGGCCATAGAGGATGATTCATAAAACCTTTTCAAGTATGATATGTTAGACAAATTAAGGTGGTAAGTAGCAAATTAGTGAACTCTTAAATGGGAATGGAAAAATGAAGTGAACTTTGTGAGCATCTCAACAGAGCTGCAATAAACCATTAGAATATCCTTAATGCAGCAAATCATTTACAAATATCTGCATGTCTGGTGGTAGATGTAACACAGATTATTGGAAAGAAATTGTGATTTTGCTGATAGTGGATAAAAAGCTGCCTCATGCTGCGGTAATCTCTTTCTCACAGCCAGGGAACTGACAGAGCTTGGACAGATTATTATTTACTCAGAATTGTGCTGAGTGTAGATGGATAGATCTTTGTCATTGTATACATGTATACATTGCACACTTCTTTCATTTGGTTCACTGCTTCATCCATGTTGTTGCAGCAACGTCCAAGTACAGTTGTTTGTTGTTAATGGCTCAATTCCTAAGGGGGGTTCCCAATTAAAATCCCCCACTGTTTGTTACAGAACAGATGCAGGAGTTGGCTTTTCAGTTGATTTACATACTGTATGTAAAATATTGTGTAGGTACACATAATTGGAGGAAACAATATTTGTTTCTGTGCAGTTTCATAAACCAGATGCCGCAGATAGGAGCACAGGCCTGGTTAGACGAAAAGAACCCGTCAGATGGAGGTTAAGTAGGTGGTAGCCTCGCTTTGCTAGACTTTCCTCAATGGCCACTCTGATTTATTGGTGGTTCTTTTAACTAATCACAATTGTCATGGGCGCCTCTAAGCACTGGGCAGAGCACTAATTGTGTTCAATTAGCCCTGAATGACGCGGGAAAAAACGGTCAACTACCATTCGAATGGATCGAAGAATAGTCAAAGTGGCAAAGGCTCCACCAATGATCAGCTTCAGGAAAATCAAAGAAGACTTAGTTACCTGTGAGTACTGTTACGATCAGAAGAAGGCTATTTGAAGCAAAGCTATCAGCTAAATGCCCCCACAAAGTCCCATTGTTGAAAAAAGACATGTACTGAATAGGTTGAAATTTGCCAAAGGACACATTGACTGGCCAAAGGAAAAAAGAAATGGCGCAACATTTTGTGGATTGATGAGAGCAAAATTGTTCTGTTTGGGTCTAGGGGCCGCAGACAGTTTGTCTGACAACCCCATGCACTGAATTCAAGCCACAGTAAACTGTGAAGACAGTAATGCATGGTGTTGCAAAAATCATGTTATGGGGATGTTTTGAATACTGTGGTGTGGGCCTATTTATGGCATGGAGTATGGATCAGTTTCAATGCATCAAAATACTTGAACACTATATACATACATGTTGCCTTATTCTGAAGAGGAAATGCCTTTTGAAATGGGTCTTTCAACAAGACAATCACCCAAAACACACAGAAGTTGGTCGACTCCATGCAACACAGATGTGAAGCAGTTCTCAGAAATAATGGTTATGCAACTAAATATAACTGCAGTGATTCAAAGTGAAGCTCAGGTTAAGGAGATTCTATTTGCACATTTACACATTTACTTTTAGTCATTAGGACATTTTTCAGTTGTCCTAACAATAATAATGTACAGTATTTTGAATTTATATAAACATTTATTGATCATAATCATGGCTGACAGCTGTTTAAAATGTGGGTCATGTATACCTCAAATGTATCCCAGAGTATTCCTCTGTAATCTACTGCTTTAATTCTGATCAGAGCTGTCTTGCTATTGGGCTGCATTTACTCATGATAAGTTTTATCTGATGACTTGAGGAAGGATAAAAATGCTGCTGGAATTGTGAAGGCACTTCTAGCCACAACATTTTCATTACCATATTTTAGAAGGTTTTGCTTTCTATATTTCTCTAGAACCAGAGTAAAACTTTCTTCTCACTCTCCCAGTTTGTATTTAGGGTTCCAAGATGGTTCTCCCTTTTGAGATCTACTTTTAGTCTTCTAAAAATCTTTATCTCTGACAAATTATCTCCAGAAAAATCTTGATTCACAAGCTATTAAGTATGAAAAACTTAAAATGTGGGGAAAAGCTTAGTTTTCGAAAAACACTTCTACAAGTGTTTAAGTGTCTAAGTCTACAGTGTTAAGAAAGCGTTGAAATAATAATAATGTAATAAGTAATGCTGCACATTCAGCAGTCCACACAGACATTTAAATCATTAAGAACGTATCATGATCATTTTATTTGAGCCCCAAACCTTTGGCCTCATACATATTCATAAACTTGTTTTCCACAGTGCTGGTAGCTTTGTTAAATCATAAATGCATTAATCATCCTTGAGATGTGGGTTTATGTCATTTTTAAAGATTAATTGCTATGACCAATAGCAGGTCCTTATTTCATAATGAGATATTTAATGGTCATTTTGTGGTTTGGTTTTCTTTCTGCATTCTTGAATTACCTCAGAAATCCACAAAAGAATATAGAATGGAGGCCATAACCGGAAAGCAGCAAATAGGACTATAATTGGCTCTGCATAGGCTCTGTTGTTTTGAGTGATGGTAATAGCTCTAAAATGTCCTCTCCTCCCCAAATAACCAATAAAGAAAGCACTGAGAGGGCTAAAAAATATATTATAACTTTTAATGAGTGACTGAAATGTGTTTTGCTAAATAACGGGAGCGTTCAGTCAAAAATGTATAACTGCTTTAACTCCCATGATGAGACAGCATGCTTTGCTTTATGAATTCAAACATATTAAACCAAGTATACTAAAACACAGTGGGAGGGCACAGTGGACTTGGACCTCTCAATCTGAGGCACATTAATTTAACAAAATGATGTTACATTAAATGTTTGACCACTTTTAGCAACAGAACAAGCTAAAAACACATTGACAAACAGTATAAGCAAATATTAGTGCAATATCAACTCACCGGCTCATTTGGAGTACAATCTGTTATTTTACAAAAATAGTAAGAAAATATGAATACAAATTATTTTATGCGAGAAATGGCCTATGCAGTTGCTGAATCTGTCTTCATTTCAGATAAGCCCACCCATGAACTTTCCTTAAATTCTTTATATGTGATGCTAGACTTACACTCACCGGCCACTTTATTAGGTACCCCATGCTAGTAACGGGTTGGACCCCCTTTTGCCTTCAGAACTGCCTCAATTCTTCGTGGCATAGATTCAACAAGGTGCTGGAAGCATTCCTCAGGGAGTTTGGTCCATATTGACATGATGGCATCACACAGTTGCCGCAGATTTGTCGGCTGCACATCCATGATGCGAATCTCCCGTTCCACCACATCCCAAAGATGCTCTATTGGATTGAGATCTGGTGACTGTGGAGGCCATTTGAGTACAGCGAACTCATTGTCATGTTCAAGAAACCAGTCTGAGATGATTCCAGCTTTATGACATGGCGCATTATCCTGCTGAAAGTAGCCATCAGAAGTTGGGTACATTGTGGTCATAAAGGGATGGACATGGTCAGCAACAATACTCAGGTAGGCTGTGGCGTTGCAACGATGGTCAATTGGTACCAGGGGCCCAAAGAGTGCCAAGAAAATATTCCCCACACCATGACACCACCACCACCACCAGCCTGAACCGTTGATACAAGGCAGGATGGATCCATGCTTTCATGTTGTAGACGCCAAATTCTGACCCTACCATCCGAATGTCGCAGCAGAAATCGAGACTCATCAGACCAGGCAACGTTTTTCCAATCTTCTATTGTCCAATTTCGATGAGCTTGTGCAAATTGTAGCCTCAGTTTCCTGTTCTTAGCTGAAAGGAGTGGTCTTCTGCTGCTGTAGCCCATCTGCCTCAAAGTTCGACGTACTGTGCGTTCAGAGATGCTCTTCTGCCCACCTTGGTTGTAACGGGTGGTAATTTGAGTCACTGTTGCCCTTCTATCAGCTCGAACCAGTCTGGCCATTCTCCTCTGACCTCTGGCATCAACAAGGCATTTCCGCCCACAGAACTGCCGCTCACTGGATGTTTTTTCCTTTTTCGGACCATTCTCTGTAAACCCTAGAGATGGTTGTGCGTGAAAATCCCAGTAGATTAGCAGTTTCTGAAATACTCAGACCAGCCCTTCTGGCACCAACAATCATGCCACGTTCAAAGTCACTCAAATCACCTTTCTTCCCCATACTGATGCTCGGTTTGAACTGCAGGAGATTGTCTTGACCATGTCTACATGCCTAAATGCACTGAGTTGCCGCCATGTGATTGGCTGCTTAGAAATTAAGTGTTAACGAGCAGTTGGACAGGTGTACCTAATAAAGTGGCCGGTGAGTGTATATTGTCAATAACAACGCCAAAGGCACATGGCCAAGTGTCCGTATTTTACACAATGGGCGTGAGAATGTGTTGGCCATAGAAATGAATGGGAAGCATAAAAATGACAGTGGACACACTCCCCAGACGGATGGGGGGAAGTCTCTATGGCTTGAAGGGATTGCTTGTGTTACTATCTGGTGTTTTGAGGCTGCCTCTTTGGCAAGCTCCACAGTGAGTTTGGACTCCCCATGCTCCGCTTGTTGATGATTCTTCAATTTTCATTTTGTGTGTAGTAGCGTGTGTGCGCGCGCCTAAGCAACCATGTGCAGCAACCAAGGCTGTGGGCCGAGTGTTTAACTGTGTGTAGTAGACAAGATTGGCTTTGATATAATAAATTATTGCTAAACAAAACAAAGTCCTGTTATATTATCTTTGGTACCAGAACCAAAACTCAAATCAAAACCTGGTTCCTGTGTACTAACCTGTAATAATGGCACTTCTCTGCATAAAGTTGATAAGATTAAATATCTTGGTGTATGGCTTGATACTGAACTCTCATTCAAATTACACATCGAGCAACTGTTATGTAATGTTAACTGTGGAATCAACATTTTATATCAATCTCGGAATTGCTTTATGCGCAGTGTTCGTATTAAACTTGCCTCTCAACTTATAACATGACATACTTTCTGTTCTTGATCATTGTGATGTTGTATATCAATGGATGCTTGGATGCGTCCAGACATCCATTACAAAGTTGCATTGGCACACCCACGTCCTCTAAAAACACATGCTACGTGTTATATAAATCTTTACTTAAGTAACAAATATATGTTAATACAAAATAAACTCTAAATTGATGTATTATCTTTGCTATTATGAGGTACCTCATAAACACTCGTGTTGTATTTTTAGTTTCTTTCTTTGTATATGTACGTTGTCATATTGCTAATTGTATTTTAATTTTATTTTTTCTTTAACTCCTTTGTTATGTAATGATTGTGTTAAATGTTGAGACCCCCTCAAAAACGAGATGATACACCTCAAGGGGTTTATCCTAATAATGGAATTTTGAACAATTGCCAGCTAGAAGAGATTAATGCCACGCGGTTTCAGTAAATATTGACAAATAATGATGGGCAATCAATGTGGGCATCCTTACTTTTTGATGTACTCTCATTGCATTTTCTTTTTGTGTGCCTACATATGCATCCCACAAAAGTTATTTGTATTTTTTACACAGCACAGTACACACAAGCAGCAGTTGTAGCTGTGTTGCTTAGCCAGTTCAGGGGTGCAGAACGTTTTTGGGGTCATTTTGGTTGAAGCCATGGAGACCTGTGGCACTATGTGCTTACAGCATTCTCCTTAAACACATCACATAACAGTTGAGCTCCAACACACTTGCTGTAGTTTGTACTGTGCTTTTTTAAAATCGATCCTTCAAATGGAGCAAACCAGGGACGAGATCCCTAAATTTGAAGATGCTGGGTTTGTCATTGAAAGACAGATATTTCTATCAGGAGGTAAGGAAAACTTAAACAGAGCCAAAAGCAAAGTAAATATTCTGTTGAAGTTTATCAGGTGAAAACACGCACACCTCCAAATTAGTGTCTGCTGGATGTGTAAGAAAAACATACTTTATTAATCCCTCAAGGGGAAAAATAGATTGTTTTATAAGTTGATACCAGTTTTTCCAACTTGTTCTCCTTTCCCCCCCAAATGGCTAGAATAATCAGTTAATGTAGCATTAGGTTAAAATGTATTTCAATCCGTTAATTCACTTATTGTATTTTCCACCTATCTTAGCAAGTTTTCCAGGGGCTGCAAACAAGTTTGAAACACAAGTTTTGCACACGTTATTTTGCTGTAAAGCTGTAAATGGATCATCCATTCTCTGCCCAACATTTAAAAGCAGATCCTGCCTAATCAAAATGATTGTCTGCCCGTGAAGTATTATTTCCCACAGAATGTGTCGCAGGCTGCTTATAGAAAGAGGAGCTCTTCTCTTTTATCCTCATTTCACTGCATCATTCTCCATTGTTTAAATTCAGAGTTGCCTCTATTTTGCCAAATCAGTCTTGTATTCATCGTGGAGATTCAGCCAAACCAAACATCTTTATGCTAATACTTCACAGTGAAGCATGAAATATTCATGTATTCAAGGCAGTGCAGTGTTTAGATTAACCTGGTGTAATCGTATTTAGACAATTAGCTATATAATAAACAATGACTCTGAATATTTAAGTACTGTTTAATGCAGTGCTTTGCTAAAGTTCATAGTTGTAACAGATTAAATATGTTGCACAAGTTGTTTTGTGCATATTTTTTTAGGAAGTGAGTGAAATGCATACCTAGATTTTAGAATTTTAGATTTTTCTCATTGCAGCAGTGATTTGTAATAACATTTGTGACAAACATGAGTCTTACATCTGAGTTTGCGAGATTTAAGACTTCATTTGCAGGGGAGTGCAAATTAAGTCTTAAATCTCGCAAACTCAATGCCGCTTCTGTTAAAGCTGAAAACCAGAATCCACACGCAGATTTACTGCATTTTCTGTCTGAAACTTAACAGGCAGCATTTTCTGATTCACTGCCCATCAACCTGTGAACAGAAGGAAACTCTAAAATATCGATCAGAAGGTAGGCAACTACACTGTCACATTCTGCTCATAATCTTAAATTACACACATGGCCAGGAGTCTGTCAGCTTGTTTTGATGTTCCTCTGCCGCATTCTTTGCCAAAATTGTTGATGCCGCACAGATACACCAAACTGACGTATGACTTTTCTAGGAGATAACAAGGTCATAATTTAAAAAATATATATATTTACACAGTAGCTTTGATAAACAAAACAGGCAGAAATGTAACCAGTTAAATAAAGTATACCCAAAAAGAGAAGGTAACTAAAACAAAGTAAGAATAAACTACTACTACTACTACTACTACTACTACTACTACTACTACTACTACTACTACTACTACTACTACTAATAATAAATCTTCTAACATTCTAAAATTTAGCAGAGGTGTATATGATTAAAATAAAATCTATTTACCATCTTTTTCACTCCCATTTTTGACTCTCTGGGAAGAATTTTCCTCCTTTACATTTATTATTATTATTTTATTTACATTTATGCTTAATGGTCAGTTATGTGGTGTTCCTGCACTAATGTTCCCCAAAGATTAATCAGTTCAACCAGTTCTGTGATCTTTTCAGTGGGTTTCCTCTGGATTGTACTTACTGTAGTCTGGATTAGTTTTTCTGAATAAACTGTGAATATAAAATGCATCACGTCTTATGCTCCCAAAGGTTTTTCCCACTTGAGTTTTAGCCAAAAAAGCTGTTTAGCAATGTAGGTCAGTTGGTCCACCACTTTGGGCCAGACTGAAATATCTCAACAATTATTACATGGATTGCCATGATGTTTTTTACACATTGATGGTTGCCCCCCAAAGATGAATCCTCCTGACTTCGGTGATCCCCTGACGTTTCGTGCCACCAGCACATTGACATTTTTGGCTTTTAGGGAAATATCACAACAACAAAAAACGATTTATCTTGTACAGTTTTCCTACAGGACACCAGGTGTTTAGAGAAACAAATATTGAACTTTTTCAGGTTAAATCACTGTTGTCATGACAATCTGTGGTGAAGAATAGCATAACAGATATATTTTGATGAAAATGTCACAGAGGCAAATAAAAAAACTAATTGAAATGCAGGACAAATGAAAGAGCACCCAAGCAGAAATAAACCATTAAAAGATGTGAAAATAAATTAAGAAAAAAAAAACTGACAACAGTTAAACCATATACATCAGTGAGCATAGCTCAGCATGTGTGCTTCAGAGAACATGTATTTACTTTCATATTTGTTTTGTGTGTGTTGCTCCTCTTCGAGGGTGATGGCAGAATACAGAATGAGAGACCATTGTATTACTTACTCCTTGGAACTCTTTTAAGAACACACAGCTCCCAAGCCGCATGTAAATGCAATCAGTATTTTAGTATTTCTTTTGTTGATACTACTTTGACCTTCAATGCATTCCTCAGTACATTTTCCTCCGGGGGGGATGGGATCTGCCACATAACAGCAACGGTTTCTTATTTGTCAGTTCTTGCCCACGGGGGGGATGCCCGCCCGCCCATTCTTAACTAATGTGAAAATCTGAGAGAATATCTCTGTTTTGGCAGCGAGGTGAGCGTCTGAATCTGAATTATACATGCTAACAAGAACAACCACAGTGAGTCTGTGGGGTGCTGCTGTGCTGTGTCTTGAATTTGCAGACTCTACGCAGTTGTAGGTCGCAAACCTACAACCACATTGCTGGTATTTCTAACCTAACTTTCTATATCTGGAAGATCTTACGCATGCCAAGTGGTTATTGTTTGCAATTAAGATTTACAGTGACATTTATAAAAATGCACTGGCCTTGCTGAGCTAAAGTAAACGTGGCAGTGTTACCCAGTGGGCCAGGTCAGTGAGATGACCATTATATTTCTGACAAGGAAACGCTACAAAAATAATCCTTTTAAAAAAAGATCCAAAGCCATCAACACACAAAATAAGAAAGTCCAGATAAATTGGAACGAAACCCATTTTCAAAACTTATACATGTTATTCCTATGGTCTGAGACTTGAACATGAACAACTTTCTCCCAAATCCCAAAACTTGATTGTTTAAACTTTAATTTGTGAATGGCACCATAGACATAAAATTGGGAAAGATGTTATAGACATACAGTGCCTTGCGAAAGTATTCGGCCCCCTTGAACTTTTCAACCTTTTGACACATTTCATGCTTCAAACATAAAGATATACAATTTTTATTTTTTTGTGAAGAATCACCAACAAGTGGGACACAATTGTGAAGTGGAACGAAATCTATTGGATATTTTAAACTTTTTTAGCAAATAAAAAACTGAAAAGTGGTGCGTGCAAAATTATTCGGCCCCTTTACTTTCAGTGCAGCAAACTCACTCCAGAAGTTCAGCGAGGATCTCTGAATGATCCAATGTTGTCCTAAATGACTGATGGTGATAAATAGAATCCACTTGTGTGTGATCAAGTCTCTGTATAAATGCACCTGCTCTGTGATAGTCTCAGGGTTCTGTTGAAAGCGCAGAGAGCATCATGAAGACCAAGGAACACACCAGGCAGGTCCGTAATACTGTTGTGGAGAAGTTTAAAGCCGGATTTGGATACAAAAAGATTTCCCAAGCTTTAAACATCCCAAGGAGCACTGTGCAAGCGATCATTTTGGAATGGAAGGAGTATCAGACCACTGCAAATCTACCAAGACCTGGCCGTCCCTCTAAACTTTCAGCTCAGACAAGGAGAAGACTGATCAGAGATGCAGCCAAGAGAGGCCCATGATCACTCTGGATGAACTGCAGAGAACTACAGCTGAGGTGGGAGAGTCTGTCCATAGGACAACAATCAGTCGTACACTGCACAAATCTGGCCTTTATGGAAGAGTGGCAAGAAGAAAGCCATTTCTCAAAGATATCCATAAAAAGTCTCGTCTAAAGTTTGCCACAAGCCACCTGGGAGACACACCAAACATGTGGAAGAAGGTGCTCTGGTCAGATGAAACCAAAATCAAACTTTTTGGCAACAATGCAAAACGATATGTTTGGCGTAAAAGCAACACAGCTCATCACCCTCAACACACCATCCCCACTGTCAAACATGGTGGTGGCAGCATCATGGTTTGGGCCTGCTTTTCTTCAACAGGGACAGGGAAGATGGATGCAGCCAAATACAGGACCATTCTGGATGAAAACCTGTTGGAGTCTGCACTCCCTTATTCTTGTTTCGTGCAACAGGCCCCTGACCTTGTTAACCTTAATCGGTCCAGTGGCATGGCTTGAGAAAAAAAAATCCTTCAAGGACAGCCCAAGAGTTTTTTTAATACTCTTTCTGAAATATGGTCTGAAATTAAATGTTTTCCTCCATTCAGTCACTGATGTACTTGCAACCTGATAATAGAAAAAAGAGAATTGAACATAATGAAGGTTTTTAACCTCCAACCTCTTTTGTTCTGCTATATAATGGCTCTTTAAATTCCTATTTTTAGGCCTTTCAATTTAATTTAGTATTTAGATCTCAACCCCCCACCACCTACCTTTTACCGCGGGTAGGACCCTCTGGTCTGTTAACAGGTTTGTACTTGGAGAAAAGTTTTGCCTTCAGTCATTGAGAAGAAAAGGATTGTAATGTTCTCTTTTCACACGATAAGCTGCTGAAGTTGGACTGTATCTGTGCAGCATAGTGAGTCATCCCCAGTGTTGTGAGCCTTCGGCGTGGACCTGGGAGGCCCTCTTCCTGCATCACATTTCTAACTGCTATGTGTAGCCACTTCCAAATCCAGTCTTTGCACCAAACACATTTGAAAAGTAATGAATGGCCCTTGAATCTTTACCAGTCCCCCTGTAGCATGCTCCATGGCAGAGTGAGACTGTCTAAATAACTTAAAATGGAGCATGCTGGAAGTATCAACATTCACAGCGAGACAGACTCTTGGAAGTGCAGTTGTCAAATGTAGAAGAAAGTAAGCCTGATTCTGAGCTGCATAAAGGTACCCAGAAGATTTTCAAAAGCCTCCGGGACAAATTACCGCACAGTATCATACCTTTGTATTATTGCATCCCAAATTTACAGCATTCTTAAACTTGAACTGTTGGTGTAAAGAAATTAACTTGAGTAAAAATCTGGTATAATTTGTCCCTTAAATTAAACCTTAAATCTGTTGCAGAGACTTAAACTCATTGTTTGATTGGATTTCAAAGGTCATTGTTGGATAAAACCAGATCTATTAAAATTCTGGTGATGTGGTTAAATGCAATTTGGCTATAATAAAAGGAGAACTGAGAGGTTGACTCCATCCAAGAGAAACACTCATTTATCACTTTAATGCAATGTTGAGAGATAATGTTGCGCACCAATACCTCCTATGCACCAATACTTAAACAGTTGGTTTGGAAAGATGGCACTTTGGGTTACAGACCTTTCTTGGATTGAGCTCTGTCTTAAAGTACAATAACAAAACCATCTTAGTGACTGACTGATATTTTTATGAATTATGTTACACATTAAACAAACACTAAGAGAGACCATTGTATTCAGAACCAATGCTGCAGTTTATATTTTGCACACATTTTAAAAGGAATATTTTGTACCCCATCAATGGCCATTTTGCTGTGTCTCTAAGTTTTGTTTGAGACCAACAAAACTTTTAAAAACAAAACACATACAGTATATACAAAATAATGTCAAAATAATTCAGAGGCTTCTTTAAACCTTAACCTTTGATATCTTTGACCATTGATTAGTCTGTTGATTAATGTTTTGATTAGTAGTTTACAGCTGGTATTAACATTTGATCTCTATATGTGTGATCTGATCATGGGCCTTTTACATTTACACCTAGTATGAATAAGAATTCTCGTTATCTCCATTTCACCCAAATTTTGATTTAAGTGTACAAATTGTTGTATGTATGTCTGTCCATTTTTTCTTCTTTTGCTGAGGGAATGGTTGTGTAAAACTTTTTTACCAGGAGCTTGAGAGCTTGAGCACAAAGATGAAGAGTTTGATAGGCTTTTTAAGTTTTGGGTGGATTGCTTTCTTAGGAACATAAAAAACCGTACATATTTCTAATTTACACTTGGCTGAGATGCAAGCCAGACCCCTGCAGCTGTGGTCTTACCGATTGCATTGTTATTGCAATAAGCAATAACCTTGTATTAACAAATGCTTTTCCTTATCAGACAAGATCCAGATTTCATGTTAATTCTAAGTGTACATTTTCTCCATATCTCTACAATGTCAGAAAACAGTGAGGAAATAATCATCACAATTTCCGTCTTATATTCAAATGTTGTCTAATAGCCCAAAGATAATCAATTCACAATGCTATGAAACTGAGAAAAGCAACATTTTCACCTTTGAGAAGTTAGAATAAGCAGATAGGGCGTTTTTGTTTTATAAATGGTTAAAACAATCAAAATTATCAAAATTGTTGTCTGTTAATCTTTTGTCCACCAAGCTAATTGTTAAATTGAATAATGATTTTAGCATTAAATAATAATACTTTTTTTTCAGTTCTACTTGGTTGGGTCGGTCAAGCAAGTAGCACAAACTCTTCAAAAGTGGAGTCATCATACACGACATTCAGCTAGTTCAGCACGGTTTTTGTTTGAAAGATGGATACAGTATTTTTTTTTCTTTACCACAGTAGTACGTTGTCCGTAGATCTGCATCTGCTGAATATTCAAGGAGACGAACATATCAACAAGCAATTCCTTTGAGACTCTAAATAAGACTATATAATGTAGTTTAAACTTGTAAGATAAATTAACTTCACTTATTTATACACATTTATGCAACATCCTTTGTCTTTTAGTACGTACATCATGCAGTATCATGCAAATGCTGTAGTGCGTTCTTAAGCTGCTCATACGAGCTATTTAAAACTTCCATCAAATACTTGGCTGACAATAATTCTTGTCAGTCTAAAGCTGTGATACGTGAGACTTGCCCTTTTATTCTGCACAGCTAAAAAGCTTACACATTCTCCTAAACATGTATTTGCATTTGGTTTTGGTGTTATATAAAGTCATTTTCTTAGGGCTGTTTTTCATTGATGAGGCATTTTTGCATGCCATCAAAGGTTTGACCTAGCTAAAGACAGCCAAGCCTCTTTTGCATTATCTGGGATGTCTAACTATATAAAAGCACTTTTTGATGTAATACTGGTCTTATCCATTGCATGCAGGATGAAAGTACACATCAGTTTAAGGAGCATTAAGCAGTCAATGACCTTTGTCGAACTCTACCAGCTACCATTATGGGCTGTAATGTAATGAAAATTTTTGGAATACCTGCTCTTTTCCTCAGGCTTTCACGCACTAACCCCACATATATTTAAATGACTCAGAAAAAACACAAGAAAGCGGGATTATGCAGCAATTTTACATGGATCATTCACAAGGCAACTCAATATCAGTAAATGTTTGTGTATTGTATGGTATACTGAGTGTATTGCAGCAGTTACCTTCTTATGGATGTAACTCTATTAGCTTTCATGGAGATGAAATGCAGAGGCCTGTGAAGTAATTAAATCATTTAGATGCACATCAGTCTTTATTTCTACGCTTCATTTACCTATAGATTGATTAAGATGAGAATTTATTAAAGGGACTAAATAGGGCACCACCTTTTACTGACTGTAAAGGACCATGTATAAAGCTTACATTGCAAATAAAGATTGACTTGAATGAGTAGGTGGTGTTATGGGGCATGTAATTCTGAAAAGCTGGCTGTGTTTTACACATAACAGCTCAAATGCACGCCAATGCATTGCACTGTATTACTTACCGGACATGTAAATTGTAGAAAATTCAACGGAAGGCAGAAAAAGTCAATGTCATGGTTCCTGGTGGAGCTGTCATTCTTTTGAGAAATCCTGAATAATATAAAGCAGAATCACAGTGATTAAATGTGATAAATTTCAGGTTTCATTAAACCGATCGCAGCATTTATAGAGCAGCCATCCGTTCTTTAGTCAGCCTTCTTGCCTTGTTTTAAGTTTTCCCATAGGGAACAAATGTAGCTGAAAGCACACTGCTGGAAGTTCAATTCAAGCCAATAATTTTATCTCACCACAAAGTCCATTTTGTATGAGACATTCTAAGACTCTCCACCCAAGAAGAACATATACTTGTAACCACGAATGAGTGGTATCGATCCTCTCTTCTAATTCTTGACAAGGAGGCAAATAAGCGTATGTTCCAAAATATCAAACTCCTGCATTTGAAAACTAACTAAAACTAGGTCCATTTAGTAGCTGTTTAGAGCAGTTCTGCTCTGGAGCTCTCGATCAAATCGTAATGAAGTCAAATCTCTACACTTCTAAGTAGAAGCTTTTTATTGTCCACGTGTGGTAATTTGTCTTTTAGGTCTCAGTGGTCAAGTTAAAGTTACTTGCACTATACATAAAACATGCAACAATACCTGATCATAATTATTTTATGTGAGACGTTCAGTGTTAAAAAAGTAACTTTTGAATTGAACAGTAAATAATACACTTAAACACACTGAGGACTTAAAAATGTACTTGTATGTTGACGTTTTATAGAATATTCTTAAATTAGGAATGAAGGTATTCATACCAGGGCTATCAACTTTTCAATTTAGTTTGGAGTTAGATGTACTGTACATGTGTACTTGCAATACCTTGTATTGCAGTCCTCAGCTTTTTTTAGTTTTTTCCATCACTCAACCTGTGAAGAAATTCATCGTGGCAAATCAGAAATGCTCGAACAGATTTTGTTACAGCTTTTGGGGATACACATATCCTGTTGAGAACTTCACAGGAGGTAGCTGAAAAACATGTACAACTGTAGTGCTTTGGAGTTTCTCTTAGCAACATGCACATCTATCAAAGCACACCTGCTGAGTCGTATATTCAGCTGGAACATAATCAGATGGGGCACATCTTGCTGTCCTACTGTCTGATTTTATTTCACTACATTCCAGACATGTTTATATTCCTGTTTCAACTAACTTTGTTATGAAAGGCTGTGTAATGAGGTGTCTTCTTCTTCTTCTTCTTCTTCTTCTTCTTCTTCTTCTTCTTCTTCTTCTTCTTCTTCTTCTTCTTCTTCTTCTTCTTCTTCTTCTTCTTCTTCTTCTTCTTCTTCTTCTTCTTCTTCTTCTTCTTCTTCTTCTTCTTCTTCTTCTTCTTCTTCTTCTTCTTCTTCTTCTTCTTCTTCTTCTTCTTCTTCTTCTTCTTCTTCTTCTTCTTCTTCTTCTTCTTCTTCTTCTTCTTCTTCTTCTTCTTCTTCTTCTTCTTCTTCTTCTTCTTCTTCTTCTTCTTCTTCTTCTTCTTCTTCTTCTTCTTCTTCTTCTTCTTCTTCTTCTTCTTCTTCTTCTTCTTCTTCTTCTTCTTCTTCTTCTTCTTCTTCTTCTTCTTCTTCTTCTTCTTCTTCTTCTTCTTCTTCTTCTTCTTCTTCTTCTTCTTCTTCTTCTTCTTCTTCTTCTTCTTCTTCTTCTTCTTCTTCTTCTTCTTCTTCTTCTTCTTCTAATAATATAGTCATACTGTATTGATTTTAAGTAATCCACAATAATATGTACATTGTTGGGCTCTGTAAACAACTGCAGCTTATTAAGATACATAAGCATTCACACAGTTAAATTAGAGGAATGCTGGGTTTCTTAATAGGTAGGTACACTCACTTCCATTGCCCCAAAGAAATAGTCATTTTTAATTTGCTTTTGCTGCACCATCACCTGTGCAGATAAATTGTAGTTGAGTAGGGACACTTAATTAAACAACAGATGTTTTACACAGAAATCCTTTTTAGATCATGTTCAGGCTGCAAGCAGTTCCAGTAGTTCAAAGTGATTTGCCTTGTTCATTTTAATTTGTTTGTAATTTTTTGTACTTTTTTTTTAATGCATGTACTCTTCAATTAAGATTTAATTAATTGGGTTTTGCTCAAAATGGATTAGGAAAATAGAATTAAAGTCTCTACTTGATGTTACATCTGGTTTTTGGATTGTCAAGGATTAACCAATAATCATAATCGTCAGAGCAAACATTTAGAGCTGAAATAATTAAAGTTACAAGAAACTTGATTTATAATGCCATGTTTTCCATAGCAATACTTACTGTGCAAAACATTTGATATTACTGAAAATATTATATAAGTACTAAAAATCTTAAAAACAAAACAAATAAATCTTGCAGGACATGTTTTCCTCTGTGACAAAACATACCCAAAAATGCTTAAAACCCAATGTATAAACCAAATAAAGATAATTAAAGGTAAAGAATCAACATAGAAGCAATTTAGCCAACTTTTGAAACTTGTTAAAAGTTGATGGCAAGCCAACATGCATAAGTTACACACCTTAAGGTACATCATTTACATTTTGAGTTTCATATACCTTTTATAAAGATTTAAATATTCTTACAGAAGATAAATCAACATGCATTATAATCGTTTTTCATAAACTTTTTTAAGCAAAAATGCTAATTAATTGGTTCAACTTCTCAAATGTAAAGATTGGCTGTTTTTCTGATATTTTATTTTATATTGTTAACATGTTTGGTGTTAGGGGGCCATTTGAAGACCACCCATTTTGTTTAGCATTTATTTTGACTTTTAATGGACTAAACAATTTAACAGTCAATTGAGCAAATAATTGGCAGATTAATTGATAATGAAATTGTTAGTTGCAGTGACACTGACATCGGTTTTCGTCCAGCTGGTTTGTGGAAAACACCCAATGCTCTTTGAACTCAAATATTCACCTTGTGTGATTGTTGATGGAGCATGGCTTTTTAAAGCACCAGTTCCAGTGTTTTTTTGGCCTGTCAGCACTATCACCTCCTCCACCCAAACCAGGAAATTACATTTGTCAGCACCCTGACTGGAGTCTGCTGGATTTAAAGAGGGATCAAAGCCACTCAGGGCACCCGCACATGGCCACTGGGCCCCATTAACGCTTCCTAACTTACATTTCTCTTGCCCTTCCCTCATCTTCAGAAGACCTGTCTTATCCAATTCTTCTGCACTGTCATTGGCAACAATAATGGGACACAATAGCATCAAAAGGGGAATTTTATGGAATATAGAGGCAATGGTATTTCAAAGGAATCTGAAATGTAAGTAAAGAAAAGAAGGGAAAGATTGTGGTGTGTGGCAAGCAAAAGTCTGTCCACGTTTATGTGATATCATTGAAGATTTGATCAGGGCCAGCTGATGTGTGGTTGCACCTATTTTTGTTGACCCATCTCTTAAGTAAGATTTCAACATCTTTGTCATGATGACAAACATGGCGGTGTTGCTATGTTGACTCAAACATGCCGAGACTTCTTCCCTTCTATTCCCATCAATTTAAAAAGTAGTGCTCGGCATATAAAGACCAGTATTGGAAGGACAAAAGGGCAAGATTCTGTTCTTTTCTGGAGTACTGTAGTAGTAGAGTTTGAAACGCATAACCTGACAAGCATCATCTATCAGTTTCTTATCTTGCAGTGCTGTCATCAGGCTGCTTTAAAACATGATGAAGCAGTCCTCAGATCCAGGTGCTATCAATGTCTGGAAAAGCCTCACGGAGAAGGAAACAGTGCTATTAATAACACACTTTGGTCTTTTAGTGAAAAGGGAGGAACACCAAATGGTCAAACACAGATCCCCCACTGGGATGTCATCACTCTTATGAGATTGTTGTGATGGAGTGGCATTGTTAATACAAGAATACAGGCACTTGTGGTTTGATCTGAAACTTATGTGCCTATGCAGACGTCACTTTGAAAGCTTTATTTTTTCAGACATAACGTACAGACATCCTGACAACAAAACTACAAATGATGTTTAAGTCTGCCCTTGGTAAGACTGAAATGTAAAGCTACACCTGTCTTAGGGTTAAAGCACAGTGACGTAAAAGAGTGAAGAGGAAAAAAAATCAAATGAAATGTTGGCAAGGACACTGAATGGATATCATTTATTAACTGAATTTGATGAGTCGAAGCTTGACCGCAAATTGCTGAGCAATCTCTCACAGCAGTGAATGAACACACTGTCTAGTGAAAGCAGTATCAGATTTCAAACCACCCATTCACCCAGCCAATAAAGCGTTATCACACTAAATACATACTGGCATTTTCGTGGTGCTTGAAATGCTGTTAATAACAAAAGACATTGCTCATAGTCAATTGCACCAATGGAGGAAAAAAAAAATCTGATTGGGATTGAAGTTAAGATCTCGGTGTAACTATGAGGATGTATGCAATTATATGTCCAAACTTTAAAGTGCTAGAAACTTGTATTTGCAGCGTGTTTGCTGAATTCTGCGCATGTTGTCAAATTAATGAAGTTTTTTTCTTAATTTGCTTGTGTTTTTTCTATTTGCATGTGTTTTATTAAGTTGCAGGGTGTTTGCCCCTGTCCGCCACTGCACCAAATAGTCCAAAAAGACCAGTCTCAAGTATCAAAACACTTTTATAAGAACACTGTACTTTACAAAGACCTTGTTAATCCATGTCCATGTTAATCATTGCTCTCACATTTACATTTTAACAAACCCACCAGGCACAACAATTACAGCATAAGTATCAGCCGCTACTGTAAATTGGTCAAATGAGTGAGGAGGCATACATCCTTCATGCTGTTTATAATGGAGAGATTTAACTGTAGGGAATTGTTGGACCACTGGTCTGTTTGTAGTGCGTGCAGACAAGACATGGTAATTATTATGGAGGAGCACAGCTACAGAACAGTGCTTATTAAATTACTCTGAACCATGTGTTTACTTCGGATTTAGGGATGATAAAAGATGTGTGTCCTGTGAACTGAAGCCTAATCATTTCAAGTGAAGTGAAGGTCATGTTGGCTTCTGTGGGAGCTCCAGCCACAATGTTTTCAAAGGAAGAAATGCACTTCTGTGACTTTTTTGAAATACTCGCTACATTACACACTGGCCTTAGCTTTGTCATATTTCTGTCCTGCTACATGTCATGTTCATTTGTGTGGCTGCTCTTCATAGTTGGCCTCAAATGTTCTTGAGACTAGGGTTGCACGATATTGACAAAATGTAATATTGCGATATCGATCATGCATATTGCGATATTGATATTAAGTTTGATATTTTTAAACATACGTAAAATTACAAAGGTTATGGGAAAACACATCAAAATAGATTCAAAACAAATATTTTTTTTTCTTACAACACAAGTTTTATTTTAACTGACTGTCATGTTGGACTGGTACAACATGAATAAATAAATAACGACCGTGTCTACAGAACAGGACATGTTTTACTGGTTGGACGGTATAAAATAAATAAATAAAGAGAACAGGACACAACTTTTCTTTTTCTTCTCTGATTCCTTCCGTTTTGTTGTCTCTATCAATTACTTCACTTACACCGTCACACACTACATAGGGTTTGTCACGTAGTGGACCTGTGTGCTGACATGCACTTACATGTGCAAGTGGCACGGTAAATGGCCAATGAAACATGCTCAATATAGCGTTTCAAATCAAACACAACTCAGCCACAAAGCCAATGGATGGGACGCAGCGCTCCACAAAATAAACAAAATATTGCATTCTCATTGCGACATTTTAGATATATTGTGATAACGATATTGAGTCGCTATATCTTGTACCCCTAGGCAAGGTAGCTTTATTTGTATAGCACATCTCAACAACAGGGCAATTCAAAGTGCTTTACATAAAAACAATTTAAAAAAAAACAGAAAACACAAGAATAAAAGTTACAGTGCAGCATAAGAAATGTAACATTAAAGAAATGAACAATCATTTAAAGAAAAGCAACATCAAAAAGAAATGTCTTCAACCTTGATTTAAAAGAGTTAAAAAGTTGTTGCGTACCTGCAGTGTTCTGGGAGTTTGTTCTAGATATGTGGAGCATAAAACTGAACTCTGCGTCCCCCCGTTTAGTTCTGAATCTGGGGACAGAAAGTAGACCTGTCCCAGATGACCTGAGAGGTCTGGGTGGTTCATAGTGTAGTAGCAGATCGCAAATGTATTTTGGCCCTAAACTGTTTAGTGATTTATAAACTCGTGATTTATAAACTAGATATAATATTGCGCAACATGATATTGCGATAACGATATATGCGTCGATATTTCTTGCACCCCTACCCTGAGAGACCCTTATGTACAGTATATCCTCCCACCCTTAGATGTTTAATCAGAAAATTAAATATATCTCAACTCCTTTGTCTTTTGTGGTATACTAAAGAAAACCCGTTGAGGCGTTAATGCTTGCATACATAATGTGGTTTGGAGCCATTTCTCTGCTTTCTAACATTTAATGTTTGTGTAGATATATACACTGTACAGCAATGTACATATATAGCATAACACATTACCATAACATGTAGGGATTGATGGAGTTGTTGATCCATTATTTATTAGGCTAATAACTTTGTCAGTCTGAATTTGTCATAACTCAGATTCTAATTCTGGCCCTGTTTGCCAACAAACCCTATTCGCCCACACACTTACTCATATTTCTACTTTAATACTATGAGCTAGTGACTTCCCAGCAACAAAAAAAAAGAAAAGATAAAAGCATGATAATGACTGTGATTATAAAAAAACACACATTTCTCTTTGGATTTTAAATCCTACATGCTGGCGTTTCCTATACATTGTCAAATGTAATTTAACTGTGTCAGTTGCAGGCCATGTTAAGTGGATGAGAGAGATGGAGCTCGATATGTGAGACCATGTCTATTGATGTTGTTGCAGTATTTGCTCATCACCAATAGATGTTGAGAGATGTCACAGAATACATAATGCGCAACTTGATATGCATTTCATTCAGTAGGGTCATTTACAGTACAAAGGGAGTGATCTATTTTCCTCTTTGCTCTCTGTTCCGCGTCTGTTTCTTTCTTTGTCCTTCATCGCTCCCTCCCATCTCTTATCTGTCTTTTCATGTCATTCTCTTTCACATTGGGTCAAATCCTGTCTATCATCAAACACATAGAAACTGTGTGAAATAATGTTTTAAAAGGAGAGTTTAGACTTAAGTAGTAAACATTGTAATCGACCTTCAGGCCAGTTTATCTAGCAGAATTCTCATTCTACTCCTGCAGTATATGAGTCAATAAACAGACTATTCATACCCTGAAGTAATAATTTTTAAAAGCCTGGCTCAACTTTTACTGTGTCACTGCTTCATGTCACAACAACCGACCTCACTGTCATTAACTGAGCCAAAAGATCCAGACTAGAAGTAACTCCAGCAGTTGAAAATTAACTTCACATTATCTTAGTGCGTTTTCACACCTACCTCATTTGGTCCAGACTAATGGACTTTTCAGCTTGTGTGTGTATGTGTGTGTGTACAATCAACGGTTTGCTGCAGAGTGATGCATGGCACTGTGATGGGATTTGGTAACTCATTTTGGAGATATACAAACGTTTCTAGCATACATCTAAAAGCCAAAGACTTTTACTAATTTGTCATGTCACTCAGCATCGCGAGCTTACCACTACTGCTTGCTGTTTGGTATTATTTCCACGGTACCTTCATTTTCCTTGCTGAGCACTCCCAAATTGATAATAATCCTCAGAAAAATCCAAGAAGGTGGAGGCGAGGTCATCATTCATGCAGATCCCAAAACTAGTGGAAGATTAACCAGAAACAAACGTATTCACCTTTTAAATTTAGTTGATTAATCACACACAAAAGAGAATTTCAGTGGGACTGCTTGTGATGATTTTTACAACCAGTTTTCCTTGGCAACACCTTGAGGGCAAACTTGTCTTAAAACTACAACCCACAACCAACTAGGAAGGATAGAACAGAAGCCTTTAAATATGTTGTAGCTGTATGTCACTGCAGAGGCCTTCTGTATCTCTCACATCTACAATGGAAACGGTGTGCGCTCACATTCATTTAAGATATTCAAGTTGATGGAAATTTGACTTGGATGTGATACACGGCACTAATATCCTTTTCACTTTCTTCTGTGATTTTTATTTTATTTTTTAACAGCCAGAGGCACTGAGCATATTCTGTGTTATTGTAATCTAACCGGAAGAAATTTCCTTTTCCTTTGATAGAGGTGCATGTTATAATTTTAGCTGCATGACTCTTACAAAGCGTATGCCACAGTATATATTGAAAAGTAGGCTAATTGTAGGCCTACTTACTAATGATGAATGCTGTCTTGGGAAAGAGATTCATTTCTATCTCACCGAGAACATTAAGAGCTAAGCTGGCAATGACTCAGACTGCCTAAAGGTCACTAAAAAGGTTGAACTATATCCGTATTAGTCTTTACATTACAGTAGTTGCTCAGATTTTTTTTTTTTTTTTTAACTCACTGATGCTAAATATATGTTTCTGCATTAGAGTCTTAAGACAAGTGATGAGTGTTGAATGTCTCCTTAGCTATATTTATTTTTTGTTTTTTTTATTGAAGGTATTGCACAATACAGGTTATATAAAACAGTACATTTTCTTTCAGTTTTTCTTTTTTAGTAAACAGGAACAAGATTACCCTCACCCACCCTTCCCTTTTGAACATTTTAACACTAGTGGCACTATGGAGCAATAGTTTAGTGAACATGAGCCCTGTTTTGTCTTTAACACATGCTCTACCAGCATTATTTCATTATTTCAGCATGCAGGGTTGCGCATAAAATGCAAAGAGACAGATATCGAATAGAAAATGACCTTATCAACTAGGTAGCAGTCAAAGCAAAAACAAAGTCAGTCAGTCACCACCAGCATCAATGCACCGACTGCAGCAGACATCTGAACCTACATTTTGACACCAAACAAACTGACTAAACTTACAATATTTCATATGCTCAACGTGGGCACAGCTTGCTGCCAGTCTAATCCTCCAAATGTACGACTCATTGTTCAATCTGACAGTCCAGACGGTTTCAGTGTGTTTGTTCTGTTTATTTACTCTCTACAATTAGTTACCTTTCAGTATGACCAGAACCTCATTTTGGTTTATAAAAGCTTTTCACAACACAAATCTGTTCCTGGATTCCCTTCCTTACCTCTGTATCCCTATTCCTCCCCTCCCCACCTATGATGGGTCTGTTGGGCTGCGTGGTGCTGTTGAAGGGAATGCTACTACTTCAAGCTCTAGACAGTGCATGGGGAATCATTGCTTTGCCCTTAATGCTGTAAGTTGCACATGGAGCCTGAGCGGGTGTCTGCCAGGAAGGGAGAGAATAACAGATGAAGAGATCATATAATCCAATGGGCTTTACTGGTGGAACACTCGAACAGTCCTTGATTGACAGGGATTACTCTCTATGTCTTTGTCAGATTCAAGAGCTCAAAATGACTGTTATTCCCATCGCAGCATTTCCTTTGAAAATCCAACAGATGTACAGTATGTGGAAGTGTGAAGAATCACAACTACTTCAGATGCTTTTATGAATGTTTGTTCAATAAAACGTTTGCTATATACACTACCGTTAACAAAGTTTAGAATTGGATGTTTTTCTTCTTTCCTTCAATAATAACTATTTTATCAAATATTAAAAAAAATTTGTAATTGTATAAAGACACCAAGTGTTATTTACAGTTGAAATTGTTTTAGGCTCCAAAAGAAGAAAAATGAAATGATTCAAACTGTCCCCACAGTGTCTTCCAGATGTGAAATACTGCTCTTGGCAATTGTCAGTTAATTTGTCTAATTAGAGTTGTGAGAATGCTGTCTTGCTGTAAACTATATAAACTTTTCCATGTGGCAGAATTTTTCATAATCTCAAGCATCTTATTCCATGTGGAAGTAGAAAGGATATTTATATGCAGCACACATTCCAATCAGGAATCAATGCAAAACAACATGTAGCACAGAATTTGACAGTAGAGCTGGGTGATATGGAGAAAATAAAATATCACAATATTTTTGAACAAATACATTGATGTCAATATTTCAGCAATATTGTAGGGTTTACTATTGGTGCTTTCACAAAATATGAACACAATGAGAATTTTGATAAATAATCTCCAATATTGTGAACATAACGATTAAGTGGGTAAAGGCAAATAATAAAACAGCTAGTAAGTCTGGTAAGTTCAGAAAATTACTTTACTTGTTACATATCATAATATAATAACCAAAATTTGAGACGATATCTTGCTTGACATAATGTTTCGATACAAGATCAATATATTGGCAAGTTCATTGTTGGCATTTTTTTTTTTCAATTTTGTTTGGTAGTCATACTATATTTGTTCTGTACTGTACACATATTTTACTTAACAGCTGTTAGCAGATCTAAAGCCTTGGCGGAGAAAATTTGTGCACACCCGGGGCGGTCCTTTAATGCAGCATGGCGTCATTGCATCAAAGCAACTGATAAGTGGAAGTTCACAAAACACTTCAAACCACAATTTGAAATTAGTATAACTATCATGACCAGAGGGCACAAGTAACTTTAACATACTGTATGTAAATCATTTCAAGCAGGAATCAGCTTTAACATGGTACTGGTAATAGGCATACCATTAGGCCAAGTCTTAAACCCCATTTTTACATTTGTACCCTATATTGCATTGGCATACCACTTTAAGTATCTGGAATTGCATCTGGGATGTACAATGGATTGTGTTTTTAATCAATTGTGGTAGTGTGTCATCCGAGAGATGAAATGGGTGCTTCACTCTGTGACCCATTTCACCTGGAATGCTCTTCACCTGATCTATGGATGAGCCGTAGCCATAGCAGCCATTTAAAACGGAATGAAGGATATTCTTGGCTGAAAATTACTGTTGACATTTCAGTTTTGGTGCCACTTCTCCAGTTGAGTATATCTTAATGTTCCAGCACTGACATTACTGTTATTTAAGACGTTCTAAAGGTCAGCGTTAAGTGAACATCCTGAACATTCTTTGACAGTTCACAGAAAAGAAATGAAAGTTGGTGAAAGGTGCAGTTAGTTGTTTTTGATGCAACAATGTAAGATGCCATGTCTGAGTATGTAATACAACTTCATTATCATAATCTGATCCTAGTGAAATGCATTTAGTTGCATCTTTATTTTTCCTGCAAGGGAAATGTGGTTTGCAGAGAGGGCTTTAAGTTTTTACAAATTCTATAAAAATAGTGCATACCAGATGAGTCATCCAAAGCAGGGCAAGATACATATCAACATCAGAGGCTGTAATTTGCTGTGCAAATTATTAATCCTAACTGGGGGGGGGAAATCTGAGTCTCGTTTTTTCTTCTTTTGAATGGCCTACCTAATCGATAAGACTGACTGACATCATTTCCCAAGGTCTTTGTTTTGGTCTGTCCAGACTAAAAAGCAACCCGGGAGTTTTCAAACTTATACAGGGTTAGTAGCATTTCCAAATGTCTGTTTTAGGGGTTAAAAATGCAGTACTGTAGTAGAGTAGTGTTGTAGGTGTAAATGGAGAAAAAGATTTGCGTTTTAGTGTGGAAGTATCCCTACTGCCTTCATTTGCTATTTTCTTTAAAACCTTCTAAATGCACATTATTACAAATCATAGTCTTAAAGTTTCTTTTTATGAAAATGTTTACATGTTGGTTTGGTCACTGGCTGGAGAGTCTGCTTTCTCACAGAAAGTAACAAAATTAAGATTGTTTTGAAAATTCCTAAAAATTAACCTCCTACACATTCATATTTAGATTTCACACTAGCCATACTGTAGACCTTTTGTTTCTCCTGTCCTTTTGTCCTTTGTGCCATCTATTGCTGCCATTTTACATGACGTCTGGGAATTAAGGTCCTCCGAATACACACATACACACATACACACACACACACTGCATCTGCCATTAGAGCTGATTTCATTCCAACACTACTTGAGTTAAATTGGCCAGCCACATACTCCCAGACAGTACTTCCCCATGTGATCTGACAGCAGACCACAAATACACCCGAAAGGCAGCTATAAGGGATTACCAGCAGCGGCTGTGTTGGCAAGAGCCGATGAAGAAAGATTGCTGATGCTCTTAAACCTTGAAGAATAAAAGACAACGTGATATCCGTCCTCCCTGCGGCTGATGTGTAATGATCCTGCGTGAACTGACACTAAAAAATGCATTTTCTATAAACTGATAGTCTGACTCTCAATATACTGGCTTTAATCAGGCCCACAGCGAGCAATATCTTCTTTTCAGACTCAGCTTAGATCTCATATCACCTAACCTTTGGGGAAAAAATAAATTAAAATGTTGGCAGTGACTTTTTTTCTTATTCTGCCGTTGTGTACTGATGGCAGATATGAGGCTCACTTGCTTTTAGCTGAGATGACAAGTACACTCCTTCAATGTCAAAGTATTAATCAATGGGCATTATCCCAAAATCACATTAATGGTCCTCACTTACAGCTAGCCAGTAGTGTAATCTTTCACTTTAGCTGCTTGTCATCTGTTCTGCCACTGGAGGAGTAATACTCAGCAGTGCTTGTGAAGACAGGAGGGTGACACACCCAGACAGTTCCACCCCTTGAACCAAAACCAAATAGAAAACATGAATAATGTGATATTAATTAGGCACTGCAGATGGGTGTCCCATGGGAAATTTACATTCATTTCCCCCCTGCGACACATCTCAGGCCGCTACTAATTCAGCCAGAGTGGAAAGCCCATCCCATTGAAAATGATTCACGTGGCCTCAACACAGATGACTGCAATCTTTCATGTGCTAATACAAGAAGCCACCAAATGCCAATGTTGACTAGTCGCAGGTCAAACTCACGCAACCCATGATGCAATAAGTAAAATCCAGAAAATAAGTTTTAAGTTTAATGTCTACTGAAATACATCATTCAGCTTCAAATCTTTTCTTTAATTTGAATAATTTAATACAAAGGTTTTTGGACATATTTTGCTGCTGGCCCTGTTTGATGTAACTTTGTATGCAGCTAAGGAGTGAAACACCTCAGGGCCTGCTCAAAGGGCGCACTGTTTTCAGGTGTGTCAGACAAAATTATAACCCAGTGGGCAGGCTCTGTTGTAATAGATTGTATGCTTTCTATGTTTACTTGCAGTCATCCTCACAGTGCTGAATAATGCAGCTTAAGAGTTAAATTAGAGAATGAGAGTTAATCTGTCTTGCCGAATATAAATTCCATCTATTTTTCTGTTTTCAATTATTAGTGTTTCATTAGAAGGAAATGATTGTATCAACTGGGGGCGGCAAACACACCTTGTCCTTTTTCCATCACACCATGAGCATCAGTGATCTGACACCTCATGCTGCATGCACAGCAGGAATGGTGACAGAACAGCATAAAAGGTAAAAGGTGTTGTCCACCATGATGATTTGTGCTGATTTGCACAAACTGCAGAAAGAGCGTGTCCCCTGCAACTCTGTTTCCTCTTGAGATATTCTAGTTTGCAAAACAATCAGTTTCCAAAGAATTCTATTAAAAAAAGAACAGTAATGTTTGAAATATATATACTATACTAAATAGTCTTTACTGGGAATCCCTTACAGTACATGTGAGTATGCAAATTGAATCCTAGGCAGTAACAATGAGAACTACTATGGAAAGGCAGTCACAGAATAAAATACATTGAATGGTGATTGCTGAAAATGCAGTTCATAAATAATATTCAAAATTAGGTTTTTCTAAAGTTCAGTGTTAATGTTGACTTACCTTTCAGCTATTTTGCAGAGTTTTGGGGCGCTCGTATTTCCATCCAAGGATGTAGAAACTAAAACTTCTGCATTCAATTGAAAACATAAAAACTAATTTAAGTGGTTTTAATTAACCACTATAGCCAAGGGCCTCCCTTTTAGAATGACTGAAAATAAACATGGATGTTGCATTAATGTGAACATTGACAATTAAGGATGCACCAATTACCCAGCCTTCTGTCTGTGCTTATGAGAACAAACATTTGAATGATTGAATTTTTGTCTTCAGGAGACAATCTTTCATGAATTTAAATGAGAATGACACAACAGTGGATAATGCTTCAAAAACATAGCAATATATTATCACATACATTCAGTTTCCACTGAGTCAGTTTGAGAAACAGGGGCAGCAGAAACAAGCGGTGCACACTTACATTTAATCACATAAGTTTATTTAACGACCATGATAGCAAACAGTTTCTTATTCACACATCCAACCGTTACAGAGCAACATTAGCATTTAATCAGGGTTGTGTTTCTGTTCACTATTCACTCTCCAATATTCACTTTTGAGAGATTTACCCTGCAGAGATCTGAGAAGCAGTTAACCGTAGTCATAAATTGACCAGAGTTTTCCAACACAAAGAAAGCCGAAGGTAACGGCAGAATTTCTGGCGGCAACGGCTCAATCCCGAAAGTGGAATGACATGGATATAGACTAAGTGTCCACTAACTCCTAAGGGAAATATCTGCCTCTTTAGCTGATACATGCTCCACTATGTTCACTAGACTGGTAATATAGGACATGACTGATACGACATCTTGTTTTTAGGTCATGGAAATGAGTGCAGGTGAACTTGATCCCTGCCTCAGAAATATTCTTTTGTTGCAGTCCCTCATAATACTTTTTCCATCCTGACATATTTGTGTTTCTTGCATCTTCACCGGACCAAACAGAGATTTGCTATTGACTTCTAGAAATGATCCAAATACTTGAAAATTAGCTCAAATGATTTGACAGCTGCTCTTGGCATACATTTAGGTACAAATACACCAAGCCTAACACAGAGGTCAAAAAATAAAGCACCACATATCCTATTAATTATAAAGCTGTAGATTTGCTCAAATGAAACGTAGGTGTCAGGTCAATCAATATGATGAAGCTGATGAAATTAAACACATTCCTACATTTAAATGCAAGAGTATTTGGCCTCTGTCCTTTCCCTAAAGAAAACCCTATAACCACAGACCTGCCTCGGTAATCAACATAAATGTTCTGTATGAAGTTCACTGACGTCATGTTTGCGGCTACAAAGAGCAAATGGATTAAAAACACAAGTTAAGGTCAGCCCTGTAATGTCATGTCATGGTGGTTTTAGTGTAGCTGCAAGGGAGATGAAAAAGGATGAACATCTAAACATCAAGGCCATGATGTTTTTGTCAGAATCAAAGCAAAGTCGTCCAATTTTTTAAAAGTAGCATTTGGCAAGGCAGGTTGAGGAAAAAGTCAATTGCAACCTTTTATCGCAACAAACCTCTAAAAAGAATTAAACTTCACAGAATGTTAATTTGCATTGTTGGAAAATCACACACTGCATGCTTCATTCAGCTGTACTCTCATTCTACCACAGTGCCCCTGATGTGACTCCAGCTTAAAGAAAATTAATACGTTTCATTTCCTTTTCTCAATTCATCACGGTTTCTTTGCATTATGGGTAATTGATTTGTATGCAAAGTGATTTTCCCCTCGTCATTCAATATTGGCCTCGGAGTAATTCACCAGTTTAAAGCATCTCAGCACTTATTACAATATAACATAATGTACGCCTGGAGGAGGGAACCAGGGAGCAAATTTGTCTCTGTCATCTGGCTTTATAGAAACATCATTTATTATTGGTGTAAGTTTGATCTTTGAATTCCCCTCGTACACACAGTCCTCTATAAAAATGACATTTGTATGTATTATATGATGAGCATCAGGGTGGGAAATTAATTTTGTGGCTGGTAGATGCCCAATTTTACCACCCAAATTTATAAAAGTGCAATATCATATTTTGAATTGCTTCAAAACATTATTTTTATATATATTATATTTTTATTTTATTATTAATACATATTTTAGCTCCAAGGTTTTAAGGCAGTACCAGCAATGGATACGTTGTGCTTAGAAGTAAAGAGATGGGGAAGGTTTCTTTTACCGTCTTCACAGTTGATGATCTACAGCTACCATGGTTACCAAACATTTTCACTCCTGAACAGATTTCTCAAGCCCGAAACAGCATTATTATGGTATACTTAATAAATAATACACAGGTGTGGATGGAAAACACATTCTTTATTGTAGATGGAAACAAAGATAATCATCCTGCTATCCTCAAATTATGTGAAATGTCAACCTGATGGTGGCGCTAGAGGGAATATCAGGTGATCACTAAAGTCAGTAGGATTTATCTGCTGGCTACCATGCATGTGTGTACATACTCTGCCCAGCTGTATGGCAGTGCACTTGATATGACCAATACGAATTATTTGCATTTTCTGACGACGCGTAGGTTCAACAGTAAGTCCAGTGCACGGGCTGGTCGTTGGGAAGGCAGGCTAACTATTCCCTCATTTTCCCTTCGTCATCAACGCGTCACTTGTTCGAAAAGTACCTTCTCTTTGCCCTCAACAGTAACTCTAACTCTTAGCCTCTTAACACCATGGATATGTCGCTACATTTATTTTTACCTCAGCTCTACATGTTGTCACGGACTAGCGCTGAAAACCACTCGACAAAAGTCTGGAGTTGACGGAAAGATGCATGATGAAAGCCCCGGCTGTAAACAGTTTAATTTAACATAAGTTCTTCACTATAAATTCCGTTATTACAATTCTGTTATTTTGGTATTTGAATGTTTTTATTTAAGCTTTTATGTATGTATGTATGTATGTATTTATATGAAGCAGCAAAATCTACAGCACTCTTTGTCAAAAGCTGTCCAATGTTTTACAATCCACCCCCACTGTGGCTGGTACACAGGGCAAAGCCACCCGCCACTTTGAATAAGTACCCGCCATTGCTAATTTCCTACCCTGATGAGCATCATTTCAAACAAAACAATTAAGGAAGAAATGTTATGTTGCGTTGGGAACAATCAGCATTTTCTATCCAGTACACACAAACAAAAATCGGTTCTGCGATTCAGCACCACGGCCCTGAAAGGGGAGAAAATCACTGTTATCACCTGCATCTATCAGTGGAATGCCCTGAGAGTAATGCCAGTACGGTGATATCTAACAGTGGAAGGTGATGAAACTCCACACAGATTACCCCAGACAGTTGATTACTGCACCACCCACGACAGTGATTTACAACATCCCGGACAATGCATTCATCAATGTTTGTTTTACACAAACAGTACATGAATTAGAATGATCAAGTCCTGATATGACTCCTTGCAGCCTAACAAGGAAGATGACACCCTCCACCTTATCGATTACGCTACACATCCATTTAAGAGATGAGTGTTGAAGACTTATTAAAAATGTTGCTTTATAATAATATGGAGAGTAAACAGCACGTCACCGTCTGCCCTGCTGCTTGTGAATAAGGGCAGTGATGTCTTTTGTCACTCGTCTATTGAAATCAATCCTCATCTCCTCAGCAGTGTCCTTGTTATTAAAACATGAAAATGGTTTGCATGATGGATCACTTCAAAACATCATTAACCATGCACACAGTCACATCTCATTGAATTTGCCATTATTCATGTGATTTTTTTTTGTAATAATTATCTGGTGAAAGGCTTGTATCTTGAAAATGTCACGTTTTTGATGTCAAGCCTTCACGACATTTTCTCCACCTACTCTATAAAACACCGTGTATGTCTTCAGTTACAGAAAGCTGTCACACAATAACAGCGTAATGTGTGAATGTATGTTTGTATGTATGTATGTAAACATGTTTTACTATTCCATTACAGATGCAATACTCTAATTATTTAAGAAGAAAACATTGTTACAGGTTGAGATTATCAGATCAAGACAAACCCCCCCTGATCTGATTGTGCCTGAAATAAATTTAATCTCCTTGACATCTATGTAGTTAATTACTTACTATGATAGCAGCTCTGCGCAGTATGTTGGGCACTGGTTCCAGAATTACATTTTCTACAGCTTGGTGCTGTTTTAACTTTTCAAGACTCTTTTTGTGCATATTTTGCCTCTGTTCCATCACACTTACTCTAGATGCAGTGCTTGAAATATTTGCAATTTCCTTCGTCTTTAATTCAAAGCCATAATTATGTAAAAAGTTCCTTTTGAACTGACGCTATGTAACTTTTGAAAAAAGAAATAAGTTGAATTCATCAGCAATGAATCACAGCCTTCAGAGGGTATTGCTGCTACAGCTTTACTTGGTCCAGTGTGACCAGCAGCTTATGGTGGCAAATGTTAGAAAACCTTTGATAGATATTGGTGTGTAAATGACATTACTGCGCCAGTTCATTAATTCTGTGATTATTCTCTACTTGCCACAGCTACACTACGTATATATGTTTCACAGATTAGCATTTAATTTGTTTTTTCTCAAAAGTAGTCTGGCTCAACGTATTTAAATTGCTGGGATGAAGCAAGACCTGCAGCGCTGACACACAAAGTGTGTGTGTGTGTGTGTGTGTATGTGTGTGTGTGCACACACTGTGTATATGCCTGGGCACATTTTACTAATGTGCTGTTAATAAAATAACAATGAAATGCTGCACTATTGACTTTAGACCACAATCACTTTCTGCTGCCACAAGATAGCAATACACCAAGAATGCACCTGAACACACCTCTCTGTAAGACCAGCACGCCCATGGCCGCACAGATGAGCGCAGATGAGTTGCTATTTAAACAACGTGGGCACTGGACGGTCTTTGAAATAGCAAAGACACTTGGGTCAGACAAGAAAGGGCCGTATAGCTGGTTGGAGGGTAGGTCCTGTATCATCTTGTTGGAATCTTTATTCGTGGGAAGAACTCCTTGATAACTATCTGTAAATGTCTTTTATCCAGACAGAGAATTTGTTCTCATCTTTTCACAAGTATGGTTTGGGGTCTTCAAACAGAGCTCTTTTGTATGTGTATGTGTAGGTTAGATCAAAGACGAGATGATCAAGCATTCTCTGATTTTTGCAATGAGGGCCTTAACATTTTGGAACAACTTGCCTGGGGAAATATGAACAACTTACTTAAACTTACTTTTTTAAAGATACAACAAAAAAGTAATTTCACTTACTTGGAAGAAATAAAGATGTATTATTGCTTATGGTATGATGCTGCATGAACACTGTCGGTGTGTGTTCTGTCCAGACTTTATTTGCAACCTGGGCCTCATTTTATCAGTTTGCACCATCATGATGTTTAAAAAAACACACACACACACACACTTTGAACACAGTACAGTTAAGATAGCAAAACCTTAGTGCAAATGAACACAAAGCTCATTAATGTTATCTACCTCAAATCAAAGACAAATATTTGTAAAAAGGGACGTTTTTTACATTAAGCTGTCACACAGGAAGACATTTATCATATAGGCAGCAGGGATGCAAGTTTCTCCACCCACATCAACCCATATAGACCAGAAAGCTATTAAGCCACAGGACATAACGAACATACATATACAATATGGACATATAAAAAGAAAAATGGTTGTGCAGGTCTGTTTTCTTCTAGTTCGTACTGTTTATTCCAGTAAATTGCCCATGCATAAAGGTGTGAGCATGTCTGGTTGAGTTGGTCAATTATTAGAAGTGTGCAGACATTAGTGATTTAAACACTAAGCCTCAAGTCAAAGTGTAAACCTTCATTGACTTTTATTTGAAAGCACATGTGTTACACAACAATGCCTTTCAAACCTTGGTCCGTTTATTTGCATTGCAAATAAATCCTTGTCCTTTTAGCCAACCTACACCAAAACATTGTGTTCATGCTACAGTGCGTAACGTTTTTATATTAATGAACGTTTGTTACATTCAAGCCATTGCCAAATGAGTTGCTACAAAGCTAATTAAGATTATCAGCTCCACACAACTCTCTCTGTATTTGTCAGTATGGTTATGTCCAGACAATGCTGTCGCCCAGCGACTTCCAGCGAAGATAATTATCTCTTCTAAAGAGTTCATGTATTTTTAATCCTCCTCGGCTACTAGCAACTGCATGGAGGAGGGGTGGAGGTGCTGCGCGATCACGGAAGGCTTGTGTTATGTTAATGCAACAGTTTTGCGGTCATTTCTTAGAATTCCCCATGGGGGAGACAGAAGAAACTATGCACTATAGCTTTAAAACCCTCAAAATAATAAAATGTTCCATTTTTAGCTGCGAACATTTTCTCAAGTGGCTAGACATGTGGCCCTCAGTAGTTATGAGTTTTGATAAAGTGTAATAGAAAAATGCATCATTATCATAATGAGTGATCAGTGCAGGACGGTTATCTGCAGATTACAAGCTTCATTTTGTATTATAATGTCCTTTGCTCTGTATGAGCACAGCAACTAAATGTGGTTCAAGCAATCAGCAGTAGGACTGATGCAGAGTTCAGCCTCTGGTGCTCTAAGACAGCAGGCGATGTCTGTTTGCATGTTAATTGGTTAAGCCCTGCCAGGCTGAGAGTACAGAAAATACTGCTGACTGACTTGGTCTCTTTATTTACTGCTACATGACACTGTCTGCATGTGGTTTATTTGTATGGGTCTTACAAATACAGAAATATGGCTGGTAGTGATAATGTTTTTAAGCACTGATGCATCAAGGTACTACACAGATGGCGTTTATGAACACAAATTTGTTCATCAGAGGGCATCGTATTACAATGTGCTTGCAGTAGTTGGTCCGCAGCACTGAATATGGAAATTTTGGCCAGAAAAGTGTTTTCAAGTTCAGATAATGAAAGTTTTGCAGCACTTGCAAATAATGACTCCAAAGTGACAGTGTCCGCCTCAGACACTGCAACTTAATTAACGTGTGCAGAAATAAACCTGAAGGTGGTGTCAGATGGGACAGTATGCTGCAGTGGCGTCGGCAGAAACTAACTGTAGGTGGGCGGCCATCTGCCTCAACTGGTTGGGGTCAATGTGAATTGGATGCTATGAAAAGTGAAAGTAATCTCATCATCTAGGATTACATTTTGGAAAATAGGATTATCACACAGGGATGTAAATGAAGTATAGGTGAACACAGGCACATGGGGCCACTGGTATAAATTTAATGGCATAGAAGTCTGTATATTAGACTAGTATTAGTGTAATAAAGCACTGACAGGGTATTTCATTATTTGCATTATAATCCTCATTTTGCATCCTTCTTTACTTTGAAGGT
Organism: Etheostoma perlongum; assembly: GCA_026937815.1. NCBI lineage: Eukaryota > Metazoa > Chordata > Actinopteri > Perciformes > Percidae > Etheostoma > Etheostoma perlongum. Next base: position 6,789,317 of record CM049383.1, on the reverse strand, counting down.
ATCACATTTATTATGAAAATTGTTTCTGACTGGCTACTAACGGTTGACTGATACAAACAGGCCTTAAAACATACTGCGTACACATTCCATTGTCTGAATGGATGTATGTATAATAATTGAAAACCTTTTACTAAAATATAATCAAAATAATTCAAATCATTTTCCTTAATCTTGTCTTATTTTGTCACTTCTCTGTGCTGAAAGTGCACAATGCTTATAAAAACAGTGTACCTTGCTCACAGCTGGGATGTGGTTCCTCAAATTTGCAAAGCCACAGAACTTTGACAGTCTTGCTGATAGGAAAATGCTTTTAAGTTTGATTTGGAGGACTTGTTTGTGTTTCATTGGTTTATTAGATGTGTCCGGGTTCTGTCATTTTGTCACACCTTACAGCACAATGTACTGTTAATAGCATAATGTACTGTTTCTGAAATGTAACATTTGAAGCAGTTTTGCTTATTTGTTGGATCGTAGGTACGCCCATAACTCATGCACTTCTTGGGTGGTATCTTCACATTTAAGTTTTCTTAATGTCAGTCACTTTGGATAAAAACATCAGCTAAATGAATGTAGTATATCTGACAGAATTTAAATGCAGCATCAGTAAGTTTTTAAGAGTGATTTTGTTGTAGCAGTGTAGTTGTTGAGGCCTGTAGTCTCCGTCTCACTGTGGTTTTACTACATCTTGTCTCGGGTCTTAAATCTGTGAATATTTTATTAAATGCAGACCAGTAAGAGCACAACGTAGTGCAAAACTGTTTGTGTTCCATACGACCACACAGTTGATCCTATAAATATACTTACTACATGTTCACACCCAGGACCACCACTTTGACTTTTGAGGTTGTTTAGATCAACTAGCACTGTTTGAAGACCCGGCACAGAAAATGTAGGATTTTTTAATGCTGAGATGTATACAATTTTTTATATGTATATATATATATATATATAATATAATATAAATTATAAGATTATAAATGTGTTTGCCATTTCAGGTTTCTTTCATGAGGCAATAATTGACCTCTAAGTGGTCAATTATTCTCAGCAGGCAAATTAAGTAATGAAAGGCTCAAATCCACACACTTCACATTATATTCGAAGCATACAACAGATTATCTTTATTTATCAGTCAGGGCTGGGAGAATGTGTTGGATTCTGTGGAGAAATGTAAACTTTAGCTCTGCCATGTTTTGTTTTTAGTGGATGCCTTTTTAAATAAAAGCTGCTGACAGGCATTATTTTGTATTATTTTGTATTTACGTGTTTGACATGTTTTTTCCAGAAATGTATTGTTTTCGGGGTGTAAATGCTTTTGGAAGGGCATTTAGCGCTTGAGATATTGAGACTATAATCCAGTCTGACTCCAGTGCTTCTTAATTAGCACGAGAGTCAGATTATATTGTTGGTTAGCAATTTAAAGGGCAGGGTGACTTAACCCTAGCCTGAGAACCAGACAAATCTGCCTGCTCATGTCTAATTTGCTCTGGCATTTTGGATGTTTTCATTTGGATGCTTTCCACAAGATATAACAAAATAGAATCTCAAACATCTGAAAATCGACCAATGCATGAACAGAAGGATGTTTTTTCCTGCTGTCTCCCCTTAATAGAAAAATATTGATTATATTAGGTTTGTATTTCAGTGTGGTTTACCGTTTTTAATTTACTGTTACTGCCATCTCATATTATGACTTTAAAGTATATTGTTTTACTGTAAAATACAGTATCCTAACTCAGACATTCTTTCTACCTCATGATGTTTGTGTTATGTATTGATATCTTGTTTATTTTTATTTATAATGGAAAAATCAGCATCAAAAATCTATTGTTGGGGCGACATCTAGCTCTCCTGGTGGAGTTTGCAGCCCATGTAGTCCTTGCCACTGGCCCGGGTTCAAATCCATTTCCTGTCATTCTCCAGCTTGCTATCTTGAAGCTTGACAACCCAACTGGCTGATACCTAATAACTGAAAAAAGCTTCACTGTTGGACTTAATGTATCAGCTCACACATTTCTGTTCATCAGCAGTTCACTGTTTACTAAAATGGAATTTAACCACACTAGTCTGTTTCATGATACTATCATTGCATCGGGCAGATATCATCACGAACCTGTTCAAACTCACTACCACCCCACTCTAGAATCACATGTCTTATAAAATATATGAAATGCCCATCTGCACATCCTGCTCTTACACTCCTCACTTATCTAATTTCGGAAACACTTACCTGTGCATTGAGCTCTCACTCTTCCTGCTCTATCAAATCAAATTTTTCGAAATGCTGTCACTTCTTCTTTATCAAATCTGCGCATGTAGCCTGTCTGCCCATCCCACTCTTATTCATCCTTGTGTTATTTAGTAAATGTGTCTTGTGTGAGCGATCTCATTCTTGTTTGTCTATAAAAATGTTGTGCCTGTCAGCTCTGTTCACAAAGCTGTTCCATAAAATACTGATAGTGTGAGCAAGCCTGGCTCCTGCTCTGACAGGTTTCCTGTTAGTGTCCAGCTTTCACAGGCTTGAGCTTCTCTATTTTATTTACAAACTAAAATCCATAACATTTAAGTTTTAAATAAAAAATAAGTAATTGTCATTTATCCAAAGTTCAAAAATGTGCCCAGGCACTGGATATTTGAGGTGGGAAATGATGCAAAACCCCAATAAAGTTGGTGTAAGTGGATGAACATGGCTGAAGTTGGACGTCTCTGCCTGTTTAAGAACACAAAATTGGGGGCAGTAGCAGCAATTGCTGTAGTATTTTGTGTGAGGAGAAATTGCCCGGGGCAAAAAGAAAAAGCCAGCAGGCCAAATAAGACCGGGCAGGGGTCTTGCCGCTGCACTTGTAGCTGCTCTATCAGAAGGAACACAATGAGATGTGCAGAAGAAAATCACCACCGAACACTCAAGCTGTAATTAAGGTTTGGTCTTTATTTACATTGCTTTAACTACAGACAGCTTTTCTGTTGTATTCCCTGTTAAGTATCATTTATTATATTTTAGCAAAAAGCCTTTGTTTTGTGCTCTGCTCCCATTTTAATTTGGTGTTGATGCTGTTATGCAAACACAACATGCTACGTGTTTGTTGTTTTCTTGAGTAATTCAGGATAATGCACATTTCCCCAATACTAATTGACCATTGCTTAACTTTGAATGGAAGAACAGCAAAGTAGAGACAACTAGAATGGATACCGGTAATTGAATAATTAAGCAAGGTTCATCCTCAATAACTCTACGACTGATCTGCTGTGGAGTAAAATGAAACCTGTTCCACATGTTTTTATTACCTCGTGATCTAATATTGAAGCCTGGCACTTTGCACGACTTGACAGGAATTGACAAGCTGAAGTTAGGGTCTCAAAAATGCATGCACACACACCTCCATTTTGAGCTTTACGTATTTTCATCTGGGTCAACCTAGACCATTAACAGTTACACAGCTTTATTTTGCACTCAGTTAAGACTTGAAGGCTCCGGCATCCAATACCGTTGGAATCTCCTGCCACCAAAGCTTGATTCAGTATTGTCAGATGTCTAAGAAAACTATATGTGATTGTTCTTTCATGATTTTCTTTACATTCTCAGTGGTAAAAGAAACTGATCAGATGCAGCCTGTAACAAGCTGGAATTAACAGGCAACGTGTTGCTTGAGCAAAGCTCTTCTATAAACTTCCCAATAGAAATAGAAGTCTAGGGTTAGCACTATTGGAATAGCAGCTGGACTGACAAATCAGCGATAAAGATTATGTTTTGGGCATTTTAGGCCTTTATTATATAGGACAGCTGAAGATGTAAAGGCGAGAGTGGGGGAGGACATGCAGCAAAGGGCCGCAGGTCGGAGTTGAACATGTGGCCGCTGCGACAAGGTTACAAGCCTTTGTACATGCGGCGCACGCTACCAGCTGCTATCTAGCTAGCTAGGTGCCCCACAATTCAGTTTAAACTCCAATCTAACCACTGAGCAGACTGCAGCCCGCTCAAAGAAAAACGGACAAACTCAATATTTAGAGGCCAGCTGCACCGTTGTGGTTCAATAACGATCAAGGGTCATTTATGCTTTTCTCGACTGGAAAACCAATTCAACATCCAAGTTCCAACAGTATTCTCCCCTGTCATGCAACACTCGAGAGACATTGACTTAAATGGAAGTTTGAATCATTTCATTCTTCATCTTTTGGATGAATAGAGAGAGACAGATGATTTGGATTTTATAAGAAATTATAATAGAGAATCATGTGTACATGAACATATTTGTTAGGACATTCATTATCACACATTCATTTTCCAATCAGGTGCTTCCCTGCTGTGGATGTGATTAAACATCTGTGCTGGTGTCACCAGAGGGATGCACTTCAACACACTGCTTGGGACAGAGATGGATTACAACTCTATAATGTATATAAAATACTCCCGGCCTGGTGGGCTGCTGTTTTCTTCGTATTAATTGAATCGACTGCTTCCAAGATTACAGTTTAGATCCAGGGGTTAAAATAACAGATGTTTTTGGTCTTTGTGCAGCAGTTGATATTTATGGGGATTGCTGCTCCATGTTTTGACCAAAATTAGTTTTTATTCATCCGCCCAAACCCGTGGAAGTGATGCCTGATGGTTGTGATGGATCCTGCCTTGTTTCCGGATGTTTTCTCCATTACATTCAGGAGTGACAGGCATCTTTGAGCTTCCCCTGTTTGTGTCAACATTAATCTTCATTAGCATGAAAGACGCAGGTTGGCAATTATCCACAAACATTCATTTTGTCTTTGGCAGTTCTGTCTCAGAGTTGTACTCAAGACGATTCATTTGTACTAAGTGTTTTTTCCCTCCTGCATATTCCAGGCAGCTGGGAAAAAAACCCTCCTGCTTTTCTTCTTTGGACAAAAATAATGACAGTGTTTTTAACCTCCTCCTCTTAGTCCTCACCCTCCTCTTTTATTGAAGTTGTTTTATTTTGCTCACACTGCACAAGACAAATCCTGGACAAATGTCATACAGCTCTCAGGCTCCCTGTCGCTAGGAGCTTTTATCTATTTATCTGGCTGTTCGGGACTCCTGAGCTGTCAGATTACTTTAACGGACTCATAGAATTTGGCTGAAGGTACTTCACCCGCTGTTGTGCAGTTGATGTTGTCACCGTTTGACTTTTTAATGTTATGAATGGTTCCAACAGGCTTTCAGGTTGTGACTCCTGTTGTGAGTCATTCCTTATGCATTTTGCAGAGACACAGAGTGGCTGGAAGGCGTGAGAAGAAGAGCCCTGTTTAGATGCATCGCGCTCTCAGAGAAACTTTATAAAAATCACAAAAATAAATAAATAAATGATAGATCAAAACCTCACAAGATAGAAAAGGAAGTGGCAAACATTGATACTAACACAAACAGTTGTCTATGAACTTTCCTTTCAGTTTCAGCCAAGTCTTCCACATAAAGTACAGGGCCCAAAGGTTATGGTTTCTCAACTGTATTATGATGCCATACAGCAAACAGATGCTGACATAATTCCATCTGCTTGCTTTATTCATGCTCTGGTTTTAATTTCCATCACCTTAATGTGATCGGGACATTTACACAATCTTATAAATTATGTAAAAAAATGAATACGCTTCTTGTTATGAATGTTTCCTCTAACTAGGAGCTGCTTTCAGAGGACTGGGATGGACTCAAACACTCGACTCAATTGACTGAAAACAGCCTGTTCCCTGTGTTTTAGAGATTTAATTGCATTTCACTTGATTTTTGGACATGAGTTACTCCGATGTCCTCCGATGATGAAAAGTGGTACAGTGCGGTGGCTCTTAACTAGCCATTTAGAGCCGCTACGCCATGATGTTGGGAGGATGCTTGGATTAGAGGTTATTGACTTTGTAGTTCATTAATTACATGCACTGGTGAGAGATGGCTCTCGGAGATTTCATTTTAGTTAGGCTGTGTGTGTCTTGAGGAAGGTATCAATGCCAAGAAAAATGGCATAATCATTCATTCTCAGCTGGAGGCACCATTTATATTTTACAAGGGTCAGATTTTCTACAACATCTTAATTCTTATACAACACTCCTCATTCGGTTTGACACCTTCATTCCTGGTTCAGGTTGTACAGAATAGGCATTTGTGGATTTTCATTGAATCCGAGTCGGCTGAAAGTGGCATTTACTAACAGCAACCTTGCAAAGCGTTACACTGCCAAGGCATTCCTCGCTTTCCTCACTTCACAAAACATGTAATTGTACCAAAACATGAGGTATTGAACAAATAGTGAGGCTGTAGCAGTAAGATGTTTTACAGTTACAGGAAATCATGCAGCGAGTGGGGTCTGATGGAGACGGCTCGACGCTGCAGCCAGCTCAGGAAATGCTGAAGGATGATGGAGTGTTCACTGGGGATGTCTTAGATGAAGCGTGAATGCAGCAGTGCCTCGTGGCAATCATTCAGGAAAGCCAGTATAGATATCAGTCCATGAATGTAATCTGGCAAATGTCTGCTGCAGTTCAGCACAGATCATGCAATGAGATGAATATTAGGCTTGCTTAAGCTCAGACCAATACATCAGTTTAGAGGCAAAGCAGGCTGATATCTACATTTAAGTTAAATGGGGTTTTGTTAGTTCTGGCCAACTTTAGAAGGATGGATATTCCAAACATTCTTTTATTACATTACATTACATAATGCACTGTCCATTTTAGATGTTTCCATTTTCAGTATCCATTACAGTATTTGGTAATCTAGAAGTGTCCTTAACTTAGAGACACCAGAGGCTCCTTGTTAAATATAACTCCAGAAGTAAATAGTGATACAATTTGTGCTTTTTGCATTTCTAGATACATTTTCATGTTTGCAGTTTCTTTTACTAATGCAGCTAAGCAGCAGACTTGTTCCGGTCTGGGTCTATTGTATATAAGACATATAAGATATGAAATATTACAACAAAAGACAAGTTGGTGGCTGTAAATTGTTGAGGCTCATTAAGGCAACGGCCTGCTAAAATGTGTCTTCTATCTTAATCCATGTAATGCTATTCACTCTGACATTTATTAAGCTATAAGCTAAGGAAATGTTCCACCAGTAACTTTGGACTGGATTGGTCAGATTTATTGAATCATGTATCTGTCTTTGCACAAGACAAGCTAAGGCTTCTATGTAATACAGAAAATAACGAACTCAAGAGAAACCATGGACCACTTTATTGTTGTGAGGCATGATCTTCCTAAAAATGACTTGTTTGAGATATCTTTTTTTAGCATGACTGACACTTCTTGGCTCTAATCTCTTCCCCTCTACTTTTGATGACTCCACTGCTCAGAACTCATTTTTGTTTGCTAATATCCCTGCGAATCATCATACTGACATTTGCAAAATCCAACCTTCATGAGATGCTTTTTCATTTTTTTCTTTTCCATCAAATTAGCAATAGCCAATTAGACGTGGAGCTAAAAGGTGTGTGCAGATTAATGACAGCCACCTTTACCTCTGCAGATGGAAGTCAACCTGTCTTCAGTCTGGTGTCATTTCGGCTGGGAAATGAATGAGATCCCTCGCTGTTTTTCCAGTTGTTGTTTTCAGTTTTTATGATGCAGAGCAGCTGGGGGTAAATCATTTGCCAAGTGCATTAAAATGGGACACCGACACTTGATCACATGTATTGATGCCTCTTCTACAGCCTTGTCTACCATCTGTGAGAGCAGATTGTTCTGGATAGAGGTACGTTGCAGGCAACGGTTTAATTGAAACTAAAAGCTGCACCTTGTCGCACTACCTTCCGGTGTTGATGGATACTGCAGGATTTTAGTGTACAGTTTATGCATTATATACGTATTGCATGTAATATGTAGACACACATATGTATTATTTGCTGGGCCGTTATGAGGCATTTGTCCTTTATCAACCTCTTTTGGCAACCAGTAGGAATTACAACATTGGAGATATTTTACACCACACACATCCCTGGTACACATCCCTATCAGCCCTCTAGAGATATGGTCAACTTTTGCAATGGGGAAAAATATTTATTTTTTTCCCCCTTTTAATAGATACAGTATATTGGACTTTATTTTGTCATTAGGAAAATGGACAGATTTGGAGAATGAACAGATTGTTCTGGCTCCCGCCATCCAGCATCATCTGTCGCAGTGGTCATTATCATTGATTCCATGTACCGGTCCTTTTTAAGTTCCGACACAGTCAAGAGCACACCCTGTCAGATAGCAAACAACATCATGCAAATGATCCCAAACATTGAAGATAGCTGAAATTTGATGCAAATATGTGTGCGTGGGTAACTACAAAGCAGCAAAGAAATATCAGCAGGATGTGCAAGTATCACAAAAATGCCAGGGCAGAGATGGGAGCACGAGGATTCATAGCTCACAGCAACACAAACAAATTTCTACGGGTACATATTTCATTTGAAATTTATGAGACATCATAAATTTATCTAGAAATGAATGCGGTATCATTTTGGGCTTCTGGTGGGCTTACATGTCTGACTTGGGAACATCTGCAGCAGCTCGATCGATGAAAGAAAAAATGAACCGGAAAATTCAAATAGACCTCTGGATGTTAAAGATTAGACATTTACTGACAGGCACATATTGTTTATGAAGTGGCTTCGAAGGATGTTATTGTTTTTCAGAAAGAGTGATGCAAAGTAGCCCTATGCAATGTTTTCATGTAAAAATCACACTACATCTAGAGTGGCCGTTTTATGAGAAGTATGCAATGCTCTGTCCAATAAGCCTCTTTCACCAGCAGAATATCTTTTACTTCTTTTGTCTCTTCGTTCTCTGTTGTTATAAAAAGAAAAAGATCACAGTCCAGTCAGGCTGGTAAACAGTAGCATGATGTAAGCGGTTTACTGATGAACAGTTACATAATTTCTGGGCATTGGAGTTCATCTATCAAGCAGTTATCTCTAACTACTATTTGGCCCTGCTGACATCTATTGGGGCGCACAAATGCAAAATATGTTACTTGGCTTGAAATTAACAAGCAGTGGTCTTCAGGTTAAACGTTGACTTGTATTAAATATATACATCATGTTAAGAGTTGTAAACATTATATAATGTGGTTAACTGAAGGCAATCATGTTGTTTGACAGCCCAATAGTGGCAGCATGGAAACTACTGTAACCTCATTAATAATGCTCATATAGGTTGCCCACGTTCTTTGTTGTACACAGAACACTGTGTTGGTCCAACACAGTGTTCTGCACTGTACATATACTGTACATATACTGTACAGTTTTTTGTTGTTTTTTTACTTGGCCAAAACTGTAGTCTTTGTATTCTCTAAGTTTCTTTCTATATTATGCTATATATAGCAGCAGAAATGGGAACAAAGTTTGGTATAGATTGGTTTTAGAGGTTATAATTGATACTTAAAACAGTAAGGCTCTGTTCTGATGCCTCATGAGTCAGATATGTCTAACTATAAATGTGTTAATCATGTGTGTCCTTATGACACCTCATTCTGCTTTGTGTAAGCCACTATGTATGTATGTATGTGTGTATGTGTATATATATATATATATATATATATATATATATATATATATATATATATATATATATATATATATATATATATATATATATATATATATATATATATATATATATATATATATATATATATCTCCAAAAAGATAAGTTCTTTGACCAACTGCTTTAATGTTCACTGTAATACACCACTATTTAATGTGTCACTTGGACATGGAAGAAGAAATGTGTTTAGGAAGGGATTAAACCATTAACCTTCTACTTACGGTTTCAGCCTGCTAGCCTGTACAAAACACTTCATCCATTGGCTGGACGTGTGAGCCAGGTCAACAACAGAAGTCCTCTGTGTTGTTTAGCTACTGCATGATTAAGATGGGTAAAATGAAGGAGGACACAGTTGGCTTTTACACACCTCATTTTGTGAAGGGACAGAAATAATATCCATAGATAAGTGCAGCTGCTGCTATGATTTGTTCTGTCCAAAGTGGCTCTCTGCCAAACATTTGAGTACATTTGAGAGAGAGTAGCTTGTAGCTGTTGTGTTCCCAGTGCCATATATTTACTGCTCTGGGTAGAACCGGCCTTTGGCAGTTTAATGCACTTATCAAGGTCAGAGTTGCGATTTCATTTGAGATGCGTGCTTACTTTAGCAATAGCAGTACCATCCTGGCAAATTATTGCAAAGCTTAGGCTGCTGAAAATAGATAATTGTGATAATGGCTACAAGCTGATGAAAGAGGAGTTTGCATCTTAAAGTTGTCCCCCAGCATGACTTTACTGTCAGATTAATCAAGCCCATTTACAGCATATTTGCCATAACCTCCTGCAGTTTGTCAGGAATACAAAATGGTGAACATTGTACAGAAGGTTACAGGACCACGGCTTGTGTTGCTGCAGAAATATCCATCTGAAAAACAGCTAAAAAGCCTTGAGCCTGCCAAAGCCCCTGTGATCAGGTGTATGAGGCTGCTTGTTGTGCCAAGGGTGAGGAGAGGATGAGAAAAGGCTTAGCCTAGATTGATCTCAAAACACTGACTCCTTCGCCCTGGCGTTTGTTAGAAGACAATTCCTTTCAGAAACCAGGCCCACACATTATCATGGCCCAACAGATATGTGTGTGTGTGTGTGTGTGTGTGTGTGTGTGTGTGTCATACATATACACACTAGCCAGGTTTTATACAGCTACAGTCTTGAGATTTTTAAATTGACATGCTAGAGCCCATACTAGGTGATTCCAGTTTATTACGACTTGGGTCTTATTTACGTAGTTCTGGCAATCATTTATATTTGTTATAGTAAAACTATGTTGCCTGTGCTCATTTCTACATTTTAAGCCTTTAATTGACAGGACAGCTGAAGAAAAGACATGCAGCTAAGGGCCACAAGTAAAACCAGGGCCCACTTTGTTGAGGAGCAAACCTCCGCATGGGGGCGCCCGCTCCACCAACGGAGCTATCTGGGCGCCCTACTGGGATCATTTCTAAGATCTGGGAACACAGCGACCGGCGAAACACAAACCTTAAAGAAACTTATAGGCTTATTTGGTTGAGAAAGTGAAGGCAAAGGGTAATTAAATACTGCCAGATTAAAACCCATTACAGCTCATTGTTGCTCACTGTTCTTGTCATAGTTGTAGTTTTTAAAAACTATTTTAAACCTTTGACAAATACTTTCTAGAATGTGCAACATCAGCGTAAAGAGAGAGAGTCTATAGCCGTGCAGCTCTGTGAGGCTGTACTCAGCAATGCTTTAGTTAAATGCTAACATGTTGTTATATTCTATATATCCAGTGGGGCTCGAAGGTTTGGGCACCCCAGGTAAAAATTTGTATTAATGTGCATGAAAAAGCCAAGAAAAGATGGAAAAATTCCCAAAAGGCATCAAATGACAGATTAGACATATGTCACAAAACGTTAGATTTTATTTCCATCATTTACACTTTCAAAATAACAGAAAACAAAAAAATGGCACCTGCAAAAGTTTGGGCACCCTGCAGAGTTTATAGCAGGCACCGCCCCCTTTGGGAAGCTGACAGTGTCATGGATTGTTCTCAATCATTGTCTGGAAAGACCAGGTGATGTCAATCTTAAGGTTTTAAATGCCCAGACTCATCTGACCTTGCCTCAACAATCAGCACCATGTGTTCTCCTAAGCAGTTGTCTAGAAAACTAAAACTGAAAATAGTTGATTCTCACAAAGCAGGAGAAGGCTATAAGAAGATAGCAAAGCATTTTCAGATGCCAATATCCTCTGTTTGGAATGTAATTAAGAAATGGCAGTCATCAGGAACAGTGGAAGTTAAAGCAAGATCTGGAAGACCAAGAGAAATATCAGACAGAACAGCTTGCAGGATTGTGAGAAAACCAAGTCAAAACCCACGTTTGACTGCACGATCCATCCAGAAAGACCTGGAGACACTGGAGTGGTGGTACACCACCCCACTATAAAGAGATAATTGTACAAATATGGTCTTCATGGAAGAGTCATAAGAAAACCTCTTCTACGTCCTCACCACAAAAATCAGCGTTTGAAGTTTGCAAAGGAACATATAGACAAGCCTGATGCATTGTGGAAACACGTTTTGTGGACCGATGAGGTTAAAATAGAACTTTTTGGCCGGAATGTCGAAAGGTACGTTTAGAGAAGAAAGGGCACAGAATTTAATGAAAAGAACCTCTGTCCAACTGTTAAGCATGGGGGTGGATCAATCATGCTTTGGGGTTGTATTGCAGCCAGTGGCACAGAGAACATTTTAGTAGAAGGAAAAATGGATTCAATAAAATTTTAGCAAATTTTGGAAGATAACTTGATGCCATCTGTGAAAAAGCTGAAGTTAAAGAGAGAATGGCTTCTACAAATGGATAATGATCCTAAATACACCTCAAAATCAAGAGGCGTAAACTGAAGGTTTTGCCATGGCCTTCACAATCTCCTGACCTCAACATAATCGAAAATCTATGGATAGACCTTAAAAGAGCAGTGTGTGACAGACAGCTCAGAAATCTCAAAGAACTGGAAGACTTTTGTAAGAATGAATGGGCGAAGATACCTCAAACAAGAATAGAAAGATGGAGGCTGGGGGTGTGGCCTTGACCAACTCCCACTTTGCTTGTTTGAAAGCCATGTCTCTTTCTCATGTGTAGGTCAAATTCTCTGGGCGGGCAAAGCAGAGAAAGAGGAGGTAACCCTATGAGGTCATAAGGAGCAATATTCCAGATCGGCCCATCTGAGCTTTCATTTTCTCAAAAGCAGAGCAGGATACCCAGGGCTCGGTTTACACCTATGGCCATTTCTATCACTGGGGGACCATAGGCAGGCTGGGGGAAAGCATATTAATATTACAAAAACTCAAAGTGACATTTAGGCCATGGGACCTTTTAACGCAGATTTGAGTGCTTCAGTATGATGCCACCTAAATGACGTTACAGGCAACAAAAGCATTGCTGCATGTCACGCTAGTTAACACTAACGTTCCACTTGGCAGCAGATAACCTTAGCCTACCCTAGCCTAGTAACTGGATTAAACATGGTAAAATGCTGGCAGCTAAATTGTGTAAAAGTGTGACTGTATTTCACTTTAGAAGAAACCAACAGCAGGATGTACAGCAGTTTACTGCTAAAGCTGTGAGCTAACAAGCTAGCACTGGTCACACAGAAAGGACTAAATGTTGCGTTAACTTAAAACCGTGTGGTTCATTCAGAGTTATTGTAAAATACCCTTTTCTCAACTGTTTTTGTCTTTTAACAGCAATTTATTGGTGAAATATGTAATCATTGTTAAAAGTTATTGGTATTACATTTCTCATTCATTTAAATTCCCCCCTTGTAACCACTTTAAAAAGTTGCGTTGAGCCTTGGACAGATGAACATTGCCATTGCCAAACAGAGCAATGAACACACCATTAATGTAGACAAAATAAAATAAGTAGCCTCTTGAGCCACTTTAGACACTCTGATTCAGTAGTCTAACAGGATCCAACTTCTCTTGTGGTTTCCTTAGAGCTTCACAAATGTGTGAAGCTCTGAGGAAAGGGTTAGTTAGTAAGGTCGGCCTCCTACTGCTCACTGCTGCTATATGTCACTCCATCACCCATCGTTACACCTTTGCTATGTGGTTAGTGAGGCGTGTGCCAATTATAGCCTCCATCACCCACCACAGGGTCCTCAGCTCGCCCCGACATGCCTGCATTGTCTCAAGGGAAAAAGGCTTTTCAGAAAGTATTTCCTGCCTTAGAATAGGATGAATTAGAATTATTCTGCAAGCTCCAAGAGTACAAATGACAAAAAGTCTTTGCCTATGATCACAAAGAATTCAAGTAATGCAATAAAACCCTGGAAAGTGTGGTTATGTTAGTGTCATATGCCAGGCTGGAAATGGGACAGCAAGGCACAGTGTGAATCTTAATTTGCAGGAGCTGAGTTTGTAATGGTGCAGTGAATGCCACCCTTTTGCCTGGGTGCAGCTGGAAGGTGCTGGGTCATGTAGGCAGTAGGATATATGGCAGGAATCTGTCTCAAATCATGTTGTTTGGAAGGACAACTTGTCAAGGATTTCCAAGGATTAGGAGCATTATATGTTTCGGATCAAGCTGTTGCAGAGCTTAGCTTTCAGCAGAGTATAGCAAATTACAAAAAATAAATTTCATACTGAAATTCATGAAAGTTGCAAGCAAACGTTTAAAGCTTTTGAACTCAATTTAACCTGTTCAGGACTTTGTTTTAAAGTACAAGGCTGCAAATACGTTTCACAACCTGGGGTATTAGGAGCAATAAACATGGTGATTAAATGGCCCTGATTGCGGTCCTTGTAGCATTAGCAGTGCCATTTAAGCAAGGTCAATCTCACACCAGCTGTACTGCATAGCTACAAAAACTGCCTCCAGTGCAAGTATGTTTGCCACCAAAATCACCTCATAGCTCAGTTCTAGCATTTCCTCAGTTCATCAGCATTCCATTCCAGTACCGATCTGTTATTTTCTTAAGGGTATTGTGTTATAATACACATGAACACAGCACCCTGTAGCCTAATGTTGGCAATTTTGGAGGCATGACCAAAATTAGATTATTTCAAGCTTGAATTTCACTTATTGAGAGTTACAAAGAAGCATTATAACTTCATTCACTCATATTAACTCTTTCTTCCATCCATACCGTAGATGCCTGAGCAAGCGAATCAGCTGCACCCGCAGCATAGTTTGGCACCTAGTTTGGCACAGCAAACGTGTTTTTGATCATTCAACTTAGCTATTTATAAACAATTGAGCTATTTTAGATCAAAAATGTTATATCTGACCATTTCATATGTAGTATGTGAATTAAAAAGAACATTTCCCATCCTTACCTAAGCCGTTATCGTCTCATATGAACTCATAATGTTCGGAGAATCAGGTCTGGACATCTAGACTTGTCCTCTCACACATGTACAAGATAAGAGATTTTCAATATTATGTTCTCACCTACTAGAATACTCCATTGGGTTTAGGCAAGGGGGGCAGGAGGAATGACATGATGCAAAATTATGCAGTTATTCTGCATTTCTAAGCATTTCACCACAAATAAAATGGCTTTTACTTTACAAGAAATCACAGGAAGTTTCATCTCCTATTAGTGCTAGCTTCACAGCAGAGTGTTTAGGCCCAGTCAAAACAAAAGTAGTATGTTGCAGCCTAATAACTACATAAAATATTTCAACTACCTTACTGCATTCTGAATATCTGTCAGGTTGACAGAATTTGCGTGTTAAAAAAAGTCCTCGATTGGAAATGATGTAGCTATCTACTACTCTAGACTAGTGCAGGCGCTGTTTCTTGCCTTAATCCAAGACATTAGGTGGCGAAGAAATTTGTTTTAAATTTAAAAACATTTTGTAAGTTATGTGTTTTTCCAGGTTTGCTCCCCCACTTTAAAAAATAACACTCCAAAATCTTTAGAGCAATAAGTACTTCAGGGACTAAATTGTGATTGCGGGGCTTGTATCCCCCTCTCACTTCTGTTTAATCTCTCAGGTGTTGACTTTCAAAATATCACTTAATTAAAACAACTAGACAAGGGAGAGCTGTCTGACTTGTGCAAGATGTGGCAATATATACTGTATATATATATTTTTAAATGTTCCTCTATAGCTGTAATCAAGCCCACCCAAAAGCAATATGACGGTGTATTTTGCTGTGCCATTGAGTGTTTCCAATCAGTATGTGATTGCTTTGTAATCATGGAATCTTTTTCTTCGCAATCAAATATGTCCACGTTTGGCAGCTGGCACTGCAATTTATTCTGAAGTTATGCTTTTTCAGCCCTTTC
Source organism: Etheostoma perlongum (assembly GCA_026937815.1). Taxonomy (NCBI): domain Eukaryota; kingdom Metazoa; phylum Chordata; class Actinopteri; order Perciformes; family Percidae; genus Etheostoma; species Etheostoma perlongum. Next base: position 6,773,534 of record CM049383.1, on the reverse strand, counting down.
AGTTCAGCAGCCCAACATAGGTGTGACATCAATTTGCCTCCTCTCTCATGAGTCGTATTTTCTTTCCCATCTTTCAACACCATCACCATTCTCGGCCATTAGTGACTAATACTGTCCTCATATTGTCTAATATCAAACAAGAGCCCACATATTTAATTATACCTCCACAAGAGACTCCCAATAGATTTTTTTTTTTTGTACAGTTATTCTTGTACTTTCTCTCTGCTCTAATCAGAGAGATTCTCATATTCAGAGCATAGCCCTTCCTGAAATAATGTGTTTTTTTTGGAAGGTCTTTGCTGTTTTACTGGAATTGTTAGCTCTAGCTAATAAAGAGGGCAGATACCTCATATTTAGTACCAAGTGATTGTAAGAATTTGTAATAATATCTGTTGTGTAACAAGTGTACTTGACCACCTTAAGTTATACTGACAGTTATTTCAGCCAGTAGACGTGTATTTATAAAGTATCATTCAATAAACATCAGTCCTCTTTTTGTCAATGTAATCCTTTTATGTAGACTATAAGGCAAAAGGTATGTGGATTCCCTTGTCCATAAACCTTTGGTCTGGTCTGCTTACAACTTTGCGACAACAAGTTGTGTTTGTCTTTTTCCTGTTTTAACAAGGACGAAGCCAGGTCAAAAAAAATTGTATGTTTTTTTTTCCCAGGCTTGCACAGAGCCCTGAACACAACCCCATCCGAAACCTTTTTAATTCAATTTCAACTTATTTTCAATACTTTCAATTGTTATTAATAGTAAATTAGCATCATGGACCATGGTCTCAGAACACTTCACATAAAAAAGGTACAAATACCATTCACAATTTAGCCCATATACAAGGCAAAATTAAATGCTAAATATAAAATTAACAACACAAAAAGAAATATAATTGAAACATCACAGGTTAGATTTGTTAAAGCATAAAGTATAGGAAGGATAGTGCATGAAAATACACAATAAAACAAAAGTTCAGAGGTTATGGATCTGAAACATGTCCATAATGATTTGAATTAATAAATGTTTTAAGTCTGGATTTAAAGATGTCCACTGAGCCTGCCTCCCTAACATTGGATGGAAGACCATTCCAGAGGAAGGGTGCATGGAAGGCAAAGTCCCAGTGATCAGCTGATCTTTTTTTAATTTGGAATGTTTAGCAGACAAGCATTCATAGAACAAAGGGGGCGTGCTGATTTATGGTGTAAGTAGCTCACTTAGATAGGCAGGCACAAGTGAATGGGATGAACTGAATGGCAACTGCGAGCCAGAACTTAAGAGCCAACATCAGTGTTGGACCTCTTTTATGCGCTTGTGGCTGTGGCAAATTCCAGCCAAGTTCCAAACTATTGTGGAAAGCCTGAAACCAGAGTACTTTCTGCATTATTGCAGATTAATGCTCATGGCCTAAGATAAGTGTAGTGTTGGAGGGTCTACATACATTTGGCCATGGAGTGTATCTCCTCTGTGTCTCAAACTATCACAGAACCAAGGTATCTAATGTCCTACTTTTAACATTACTCTACTAATATTAGTGACACACTCTTTAGTTCCACTCATAGAGAACCATGCCATGTCCTGTGCTTTTGCTTGTCTTCTCCCTCACTTCTGTCTTTCCACAGCTGAGTGGTTGATAAAAGTGTTTGCTTGCTCACTGCAATGGGGCAAATGTAAAACACACAGCACAATAGAAGTCGGGATCCACGCACCCTGATACATTTTAGTTGAGCATGTCTTCTCTGCGGAGCCCTCTGGCACATTGCCGTCCTCTTTGAAGCTTCTCCACTATTGATCCTGAACATTAAAACCTAAAGAATGCAGATGGGGCTCCAGTCAACACCAGCAGATAGGCCTACAGTATAGCTGCCACAAAGCCTTTCCCATTCAGAAACAACGGCCGTTCTGTTTTTGTCTGTGGATTTTGTTGGCTTTGTGAAAGCTACATAAATTCACTGCACTGTGAAGTTCCACTACAGTACTCAGTGGCATTGTTTTGTTGAGTGCATTGATGAAAAAAATGACCTCGGCTGATATACTAAATTTTGTTCATTAAAGAGCAACTGCTTCGCCTGAATAAATCCTCCTAGATCAGTCATTAGGCAGTGGAGCTTTTTAAAGCTCATGATTCATGAGTCTAGTTGTGCTAATGATGATGGGGGAATGTATCATATTACCTGAACCACATAATAGTTCTATGGGTCTCAGGTAGATTCAGATTTAAAAACATATGCCAGTATTTTAGACACAAAGTGGCACCTCACCAATTGTAGATTAATAGATTAGTGTGTGTGTGTGTGTGTGTGTGTGTGTGTGTATATGTATATATGTATGTATGTATGTATGTATGTATATATATATATATATATATATATATATATATATATATATATATATAATACACACTACACACACACACACACACAGACAGTACAGGCCAAATTCGTGTGCATTTGTAGCTCATCCATTTTGTGTCTGATCGATCTGGTATTTTTTTCCAATCAAAAGTACACAGAAATTTATAGCAATTAAGATTAACGTAAAAATTGGCCGGAATTCTCGGAATAGAGAAGAACTCGCTTCAGCAGGAGTGTTGTACCCTCGACGGCCCTGAACAATCTGCCACGTTGACACTGTTGTCAATGATGAATGCATACATGGAGATTTGTGTATTGTATATATTTGTAGGTTGCTTCTGTATGTGTGTGTGTGTGTGTGTGTGTGTGTGTGTGTGTGTATATATATATATATATATATATATATATATATATATACATACATACTACTGGTCAAAAGTTTGGGGTCACATAGAAATTCCCATTGCACTCCATTGTAGACAGAATGCCAGCTGAGATCAGCTGCATTGTTTTTTAACCAGGGCAGCCGTTTTCAGATTACATTATGTGCTTACATAATAGTAAAATGGTTCTCCAATGTTTTTCTAGTTTTTTATTTTTAAATGATAGATTAGTACACAGAATGTGCCTTTGGAACATTGGCTGAATGGTTGCTGATAATGGGCAATGTAGATATTGCATTAAAGATCAGCCCCCCCACCCAAATTAGCAGGTATTCTGTCTATAATGGAGTGGTATGGAAATGTATAAGTGACCCCAAACTTTTGACCGGTAGTGTATATATACATACACACACATACATACAGTGTGTGTGTGTGTGTGTGTGTGTGTGTGTGTGTGTGTGTGTGTATACACATATATACTTTTGATTGAAAAAAAAAAAAATCGACAAGGCTCCTACTCACCAATACCAGATCGATCAGACACAAAATGGATGAGCTACACATTCACACAGAATTGCTACGTGATGATTATCACAGAAGCCTGGCTGAACATCACGGACGGCAGCTAGCAGCTAACAGGGCAAGCTAGCTACCGGCAGGATGGAGACAGGGTAGGTGAATTTAAACAATGTCTGAGTTGAAAATGCATATTGTTGTCACGTAAGGCCCCTGTTCATGTTGCACAGACATTTTAATTGCATTTTGTTTCTCTTAAGAGGCACAACAGCACTCTAAAACGTGCACCAACAACTGCAGTTTTAGCTCAGTGGAAGCTCGTACATGTAGCTAAAGATACTCTGTGTTACCTGCACCGATTCGGGTCGGGTTTTTTTTTTTTATTGAAAGTACACGCATATTTATAGCAATCAAAATTAACGTAAAAATTGGCCTTAATTCTCTAAGAGTTCTGATCTTCGTCCTGATGAAAGTAATGTGACGTGTTGGTTGAGGGGGAGACTGGGAATGGGCAGGCAGATGATTTTGGAGGCAGTGCATGTGACGCTGGTAAGATTGTTTTTCTTGGAGATGGTTAGCATGGTAAAGAAGCAGGGGGTAATAAAACATGGGTTGGATTATGATTTTGTTAAGCAACTACAGGAGCTGGGGGGGCAACAGACTGTGGTTTAAGTTGAATAGTTGAGTTTTGATCGGTTGTAACTGAGTTATTGTCATTGAGTAGTACGAGTATGGCAGTGTCATCAGAGTGCCGCCAGAGTGTTTAAAGTAAATAGTGACGAGTGAAGGGCTGGTACAGTCATTAGTGTATGAGAATGAGTAGCCCTGAGGGACTCCGGTGTTGGTGGTGATTATACATAGTTTTTTTGAACAGTTATTTAACTAATTTACTTCTGTGTCACTTTGTCAAGTTTTAGAAAATAATCCCTGATAATGTCATCAGGGTTCTCATCTTGAGCTTTGAGTGAAAATGCACAACAGATAACCTGCATTACAAACTGAAGGTGTAGTTTGAAAGATATGTTTTTACCAGAAGAATGTAATGAAAGGATGCAATGGGTTGCATAATAGGAAATGTTGGATCCTGCAATGTTAGAATTTTTCCTATACTAACGACTAAAAGTCTGAATGTTTCAGCCTTTACTTCTTAATTTTTTTACTTGATTTTTGACATCTCTTGTGAATTTAATGGAAGTGCAATACTAAACTACAATTTATTAACTTATCAATGCTCATATTTATTTTCCCAGAATGCTAACACTTTACGTTTGAATATCCTTTGAAGGAGGGTTTAGACCAGAACCTTGATCCATGTCCCATGTATTTTTCAGTACAACAGAAGAGTAAGGGAGCTAATTTTGCCACTTTTGAATCCAGAGAGGAAGAGCAACTCAATAAAATCCATTATTGTAGCGTAAAGTTGAAAGAAAAACCTACATAATTTCAACTCTTCATGTTATAAGAGTGCAAAACACGGTACACTGAACCCATCCAATGAAACCAGACTAATGAAATTTCTTGAGGGTTAGCAGTTGTGTAAGACGGGTTGACCCACACCATCTGTTTAATGGTAGAGAAAATTCCAGGATACATTAGGTCTTTAGAAAATGAATAATTGCCTAAAGCATGAATGACAAATTACATGAATATGCAGTGTGTCTAAAAATTAAAAACACAATGTAGGTGTACTGGCTGTTTTAAATGTGAGTTGATTACAGTATATTGACTGCTACTTTGTTTTGGTTTGGATGGAACATAGACTGGCTTAAAGCTCACACACTGGTTGGTCAAAATGAAGTACCTTATCTAGATGCATGAAAGACATGCTGGACTAAAATGTCTAGTGGGCGTTGAGTGGCATTTGAGCTTGTTGGTGAGGTTGGCAAAATTTTTGTATTGATAGCATTAATTAAGAAATCATTATATGGCATATTTAAACACAGGCCAACACACAGTCAGGCAAATGCTACATGATCATTACTGTTAAACTGTGACTGTGAGAGATGGTGACTAACACAGGAAAACTTACGTAATTCACCATCTGCAGATCTCTATATAGCCTTTTTGACTATATAGATGGTGAGAAACAAACGGTGAGAACTGTAAATAAAGTTAATCATTATTACTTTTTATCGGGTGTGAGAAAAAATGTCAGTTTGGTTGTGTTAGTCCAAGCAGATGGTGTAAACAATTTTTGGGGGGATTTATAATAGTCAAAGATGAGATGAGATATCTTGTAGTTTAGCAGTGCCAGAATCCTAAAAATGTTCTTGTGTAAAGGACAACCCCACATCCACTCATCCAAATCATTGTCATGTATAGGATCATAGATTTAGCCCATTAAAAGCCCATATGAGACTTTATTTTATATATAGTTTTAAACAGAGCAGATATAACTGCATGTACTGTAGGTGAGGTGATACCATCAGGGTGAACCTGTGTAATTCTCTTGTCAATTTGTATCGCAAGGGATCTCTCTATGAGCTTCACAATGCCCTTAGTAAGTGAAAATGACAACCCTTGCCCTGAGAGCCTGACTGGGAGCAGGGAACAACTCCCATGTGAACCTTATTAAGACTAAATGGAAGAGATCTGCAGCAGGGAAGCTGTGGGAGGAATCCAGTCTGCCATTAGTCCTTGTGCAAATAGAGACTAATGAGCAAAATATCATAGAAACTCTCCTTACATGAAGTTATGGGGAGTGGCAGTATGGTTAAACTATTGAACTATTCCTCATTTTTCTGAGGATTCCTTGGAATTCTTCTTACTTTTTTCTGATTATAACACCAAACAATCAATTATTTGATTAGCCTTTAGGTATAGACTGGGTAAACCCTGCCCACGATTTGATATCGCCCTGTAGCTCGGTCTGGAAACCTGCACGTTTAATTCTCCTGCTTCAGTTCACAATTTTGCACACAACTGAGCAAACAAGATTTTGTCATTTTGGAAACACAGCATGTAAAAAATAAATTGGGATGTTCCAAGCCTCTGGTATGTAGAGTTTGATCTATAGGAGAACAGTATCAGGGCGATCCAGGCTTTTCTGAGGGATCTATATCAGCCATAGAAATCCTGATCCATTACTGGTCCTTTGTTAGCTCTGTGTATACCAGCTGTCAAATATGCCTCATTACAACAAAATGGTTTCTCAACATGCCGCGTTGTGAAAAGATGAACTGCAGAGCAGCATGGTAAAATAAAAAAAACAGCAGTCAGCAGTTTTAATTACTGACATGTCAGTGTCCATCAGTATGCAACATGAGCAGAACGGCTTTGGTTAAATACACACTCCCTGTGTATCTATTTCAGCCACATTTGCAGTAGGATCTCACCGTTCAAAATGCTGCTATTGGTTGAAACCTGCATTGCTAATTTTTTCTAAAGTTTCTTCCCACAACAAGTCTGACTCTTGTCTCTCCATCAATATTTCTGTATACAAACATCATTAATACACTTTACTTTAAACAATTGTAGTGCTATTTTTAAGTACTATTGAAATCCATTATAGAAAAGCTTATTTAGAGCTGTTCAAATACATAGATTGCTTTACACAATGCAATATAAGCTTACAGTGCACTTTGCAGCTGTATTATGTAAGGAAAAAACGAAAAGGAAAAAAACAATAATCAGATTGGGATCACATCGTCAGATATTCACTAACACAAACAATTATCTTCTGGAAGGCATTTGATATGATATTTTAGAAAGACGCCTGTCATTGCTTGTTGTTGCACACATCATAGCCACAAAAAAAATTGTCAGGTGTACCTAATGTTTTGATTCATGCTTTTTTTACCAGCCCTCTGTGTCCTACAAAAAAGGTGTGTTGTTCTGTGTTTAAATCATATGGACTTGTCACCTTACATTCTCAGAAGACACAACAAGGAAAACTATAGACTTTGCACCACATCTCCTAACCTAGACTTACTAGACTATCCTAGACGTAACTAGAACAGTGTTCCTTTTGTTTTTTTCATATCTTGACCAAATATTAAAGATTATTCTTGAATCTCATGTTTTTGAGGAAAGCAGAACGACTATTGTGGTCTACAGCAATAAAAGCAACACAAGATATTACCATTTGTTTCACTGGCCTTACTCATGTTTTCTGATTTTACACCTGACTGATGTAAAAAATTAACTACGGAAGATAAAAGAAACCTCTGCACCACTCTTAGATTTTGTTAAACCGTCCATTTGTTTCACCTTTTTGTGAAAAAAGGGGAAACAATCATCACAGTGCCTGATGATCCAAAGGGACCCAAATGACCAGACTGGTACATTTAACATTAAACATTAAGGTTTAGTGTTCTAAGGAAAAGAGTTGCACTTTTGAACATTTAAGATTTAAGTTTTATTAACCGCTCAGAGTAATCAAAATATAAAGACACCTACAATCATTATATGTAGAAGCAAAGAACATTTAAATTGGCAAAGCAAATTGAGCTTGCAGAGAGAGGTGGAGTTGCTGTCCATGACAGTTTAGCTGGAACATGGTTTGCGGTAGAAAGAAAAAGTTCAATGTATTTGATTTAGCCTGTGGCTACCTAAATAACAGCCTGGAGGCATTGGCTCATACTTGCCTACTTCAGGTGACTATGAACTCTGGCAGTCAATGATACTCAAGCTTTTGCGCTGGACCTGCTTATCCTAGACATTGGTGAGGTTCAATCTGAGAAAATAACTCTTTTCCTATTTCTTGTCCTTTCTTCACATGTACGTTTCTTAAAAAGTGCACCAAAGATGAGGATCCTCTTGATATACAGCCAGCTGAGTCACTAACAAGGTTATCCATGTGGTCCCTATTGTTCAAGATTTATTAGCAGCAAATGTAATAAACTATCTCAAAAACCACAGATTTGGTGACCCTGAGGTGATGCTATCCAGCTCAGTTTGCTATTTTCATGCCAATCACAAGATGCTACACACCACACCGCAAAATAATTTATTTCCCTCCTTTGTGGGCACTGCTGCAGAATATTTCTCCCACTCCATCCCCTACTGCTTTTGATGTTGCCACTGTCAGCTCTGAAGTGTTAGACCTTTGAGTACTTCATATGCAAACTCAGATTTTGATGTATTTAGTGGCTAATTATGATTGCAACCCAGGCTGCAATAGATCTGTTCCTGGCATGGCTATATGGTGTGCTTATCGTGTCCACTCCAAAAGGAACTACTCTAGTGTATTTTAAAGGGAGGATATGAAGAGGGACACAGCGAGTATTGTGTCCCCAGACAGCATGCATAATTGCAGGTTGCTATGCAACTAAAAATATTCTCCACAATGAATTAGCTCTTTAAGTTAAGATAGGAAATCTTTCTTTTTTGTATATCAATAAAATCAAAGTTGCATTTGCAGATAGCGGTATCAATCAACATATAAAGCCATATGGAAACAAGACTTGCATGATTTTTACACAAATGCAATCAAGAAACAATGGAAGTTCCATTGGCGGGGTGGCAGATATTTCTAATTTTTGTCTCGTTTTTAATCTCACCATTCGGTCAAGGAGAGAGCACTTGGTTTAAATTGCTGCATCTGGCAGCTTAGGTGTTTCTCACTGTTAGTGCAATGTTTTGCCAGCCTTTTGCAAACTATAGATCCTAAAACTTAGGACTGTATTCAACAGATAAAGGTAGCAGCAAGTATGGAGGTAGAAAACTGTCTAGGGTTCTTGGAGAGGAGGTTGGGATGGATGCTTGGGCACACAACTTGTATGAATTTGATACTCAAGACTCAACTTTGCAACCTCTTTCCAACCATTTTTAATTAAAACTTCAAGCTTTCCTTAACACTGGCAAAGTAGTTTTAGTTGCCTAAAGTTATCAAACATTAACTATAAAGCTGGCAGGAAAAAAACCTGAAAATAATAATTTTGTATAGGCCTGTGGTCATTTTGGAAGGAACTGACAATTAGTCTTGCCTTTTAGGTATGTTAAGACTAATGCTGTTATGTTACACAATGAGCCAGAGTTGTAAAGCTAGACTTGTGTAAACATTGCAGAACCTACTGTAAGTTGAGGAAGAGCTGTCTGACTGACTTTGGCCTGAATTTGGCTCCTGATATATACATTGGGTGCTGTGCAAAAACACATTCAGGTCATCTCGTTTGTATGTACATAAAAGTAGTCTCATTTTCCCCCTCTGCCATCAGAAAGGTTCGGGGAGGGGTTGTTGTTGCTGTTTGTGGTGATGTAGTCTCCACTTTTCTTCACTCATTACAGTGTTCACTCATCCAATGATTGAGTGCCTTCATTAGACGGCTTGTCAGTATGAAGAGACAGAAAGCATGCTGTGATACAGGATAAATGAGATGCTGCAAAGGTCATTGGTCAGGCTTAAACTAGGGATGTGTTTGTAGTTGTGTGGCACGTTTTTGCTTGGCCACCAGAGGTTGCCCTGGTTGTCATACTTGAATGTGTCTTATACTTCCTAACTTCCAATCAGATAGCCTCAATGCAAACACTTTACGCCACTATAATGCCGTATTTGAACTTTTCTGAGTTTGTGGCAGGAAGCAGTGCATGCCGTTACCCAACCATCCTACATATCCTACTGTGATGTGAATTGTATTAAAGTACCAATTCTTTCTCGGATTGTCTTATTTTTCTCTAAGCTAAAGTTTATGCCATCAGAATAATTTGAAAGATGCTATAATCTAATAAAAGTGCTGCACATAGTGGCTTTTAAATAACAAACTCAACAAAAAAGACCTCTACAAACTCAATATATGAAAAAATTTATACACATCATAACATTCTTTATGCCTCAAGTCAAAAAACTACAGTGAGAACCACAGCCTTTGAATTTGATATCTTAATGATGGCTGAGTTGTATAAGCCTTGTTGGAGCTATTGGTTCGGAAACCAGCAGCTCATTTCCTGTTTCTGTGGTGAGATGCAGCTAAGGTTTACCAGTCCTTCCCCCGAGGCAGGATGCCAGTCTATTACAGAAGCTGATTTTCATCCATCTTTCTGACATTGAGTGTCAACCAAAGTTCTGGGTCCTGATTTTTAAATCTTTTCTGTGAATCATTTGGGCTTCTAGCCCCAAAACTTCACTGTGCAATATCTCCATCTATGAAGAATTTCTTACGAGTAGACAGTATGCATTATTGGGCCCAAGGTAAACACAATTAATGTGTTTGTCATTGCGGTTGTTTGGGCTTGTCTGTGCATTTGCAGGATTGAGGTATATTGCAGTAAATGTTGTCTGGCCGACTTTGATGAAAAGACAGGAAACTAAAACCTGCTGGCACACTTTGTCAGTGCCCACTGCAGGCATTAGATTTTACCTGGAGACTGATGTTATGGTAATAGATACGAGGGTGCAGCCACCAGCCAGGCCTTCATGCTATCGATTTTGCAGAGATATTTTCCAGAGTAATCAAAGAGCTATGAAATCCTTACTCTGCGAGTGCTCTGAGCTTCAGGGACCACTAACAGGATTGCTTTCTCTGGTGAAGTTGAGAGTTGAGTAAACCGATACGTCTTTCAAGCTAATGTACAAATACTGCTGTTGTAGTAAGTGGGGGCGATCCAGCTGCAGTCTACTAACTTTGCAACGTGGGTCACGATCTAGTTTGGTTGACCAATTCTCCATGTGTGGCTTTACTGTACCTCCACCCCAACCTAACACCCCATGCCTTCAGATAGCAGGTGGTGTTCGATGTGATGAAAAAGCTGATAATGAGCTGCTAAACATGTTTGTAGGAGGTCAAACATGCAAGCATATGAGAGGCCATTGTAGTGCACATTTCATGATTAAACTATAAAAATCCATGGTTATGTTTATTTAAACTAATCTTTAGATTAGTTAAAGTAAACATAACTATGGATTTAATTACCATGTTGCATATGCAATTTAATATTGTAGTCATCTTCAGATCATGGGTTTATGTCTAATGACTTATTTTAAGTGTCTGGTTAATGGCAATCTTCTCCACAATGTTGGCATTTGAGTTAACTCTCCAAGGGTGGGGGATGGAGACTGGTAATGTGTAAACTGGTAATCGATTGGACGGCTAATTAATTCCACTTCAATAAACTACAGATGTTTCCTGCTCAGTAAATACAGTAGTGGTACAGTTGTTAAGAATGAAAAAGTGGTTTGAGCCAATATCACTTGGGATTCCCTTTATATTAATTGAACAATTATTGAACAGAATGCCCATTTATTTTTCTGCAAGAACTGATCACATTTGACCCATTAGAAACAGGTAGTCCATCCATTTTACAACAAGTCAGTTCACTAGTTATGGGCAGTAACATTTAAAAGGCATCTGTTGGACTGAAGGAGCTTTGTCAATTTTGAGAAAGTTGAAGGTTTGATAAAAACACTATGGGAAGTTTAGGAGCAGTTATTTTTGGAAAGTGACCCACACTGGAGATTAGAAATCAATTTATCTCAGACTGTGCACCATTTTGACTGTTTTTGATTAAATGTCTTTAAATTTCATAGAAGTGTGTTACTAAATTGCAGTGTATTCAGTGTACTGTTGTGTACTTTTGCTTTTAAATACAACAGGGAAACTACTAAAACAGCTGTGTAATGACTTGCCTTAATGCTAGCTGTCATGACGTGGCTCACAGGTATGACAAAATGTGGAGAACACACTTGTTTGCTCAATTAAATCAAATTTATTTAAATAAACAAAGTTAAATGTGCTATCAGTGTATCAGTAATATGTGTAGTGTATGGATATGTGAAGGTGTAGCAATGTTAGAACACAAAAATAACTCGACCCAAAGTCCAAACAAACCAAGCCACCTTGAGGAGAGAGAGAGAGAGAGAGAGAGAGTTACTGCCCAGGCACTCCTATTTATGGACATATGAGCAATCAGTTCATCCAGGTATCAATCATCACTCCTTATTAGCCAATCCCCAGATCCCAGCAACCAAAGGGACTTAATATGTCTTAAGGCCTAGGAGCAGTCACACTCATTCAACAGTGTGTTAGTAGGTGGGATATAGCTCCAGTTTGGTTAAAATGACCTGTGTTAGTGAATTGTTTCCTGTGTTAGCCATTTGTTTCCTGCAGATGTTGCATTATGTAAATTATGATTAGTAAAAACAGAGCCTGTTGATCAGTTAATGTGAGGCCTAAAAGACACAACAGGGGATTCACTCTATTCTGCTGATTCACAGCAGGGCACACAAGTACCCATGGCTGTCCTGCCATCCTTTTTTACCTTGTTTTTATGAATGTTTGCACTGCACAGTGCTGGTTAAGGTCCACTGAGCATCTTATTAGCTGCAGTGAGAAAAGGAATATCAGGAGCCTGCAAGGGTTGATGTTTGTATTGATTATCATTCATTAGGCGATTATTTATTTAATTGTTAACAAATGAGGCTCTCATACTTTCTGCTCTGTCCAGATCTGTATTCAAAGCATGTTTCACTCTTTAGCTGTTTTTACTTTGGCAGTCCTAAAATGGTCTTGAATACTGCTTACCAATTTTCCTTTTGAAGTTTACCAATTTTCATTTTGAAGTATTCCTTGGATATTTGTTTTCAGTATTCAGGGCTTCACTGTACGTTTGCTATCGGTTACAACAAAAAATGGTACTTTAATGGTGGAGGAAATTTTATTTTATGTGAAAATACTTTTATTTTTTTCTACTCCAACCACAAAGTTCTTTCACCTTGTACATTTGATTTCTAGCTTGGATTAAAGGTGCCCTGCCACACAGGGACCTGTGTTATATGGACCTAAAAAAAATGCAAGTAAAAACGTTTTTGTGTCGCATGACCACCAGGATTTTTTTTTTTTCTGCCCAGAAGGATTTTTCATTTGGCTTGAATTAACTCCCAAGCGGAGTGTCCCAGGCTGCAAATCGAACAGTCATTTACCATGCCTCTTGTCAGTGAGAGGTCAGCAAGGAGGCGATAACGTAGACACATGATGGTTCTAAGATATGTACTAAATTGAAAAGCGGATACATTACCTGACACTGTTATTAACAGTGGATATTTAAAGTGAGTTAAAACTATTTCACGTGATCAGTAATTACTCCTCCCTCTCACCCTATCAATCTACAACATGCATGAAAAGACGTTCAATGTCATGCAGTCACCATCAATAAAATTACAAATAAAATTGAAACCGTAATATGAAAGTAAAGAGTTAAAAGCTGAAGATGTGCCCCAAATTTTGACTAAAACTATCCCAAGGCCTGATAAGCTCCATGTCTGACTGCTTTTATATTCTTTGTTTTGTTATTTTTGTTTGGTTGTTTTGCTTGTATCATATTTTTCATTCAACTGAAATCTGATGTAAAAAAAAAAAAGAATGAAATGGCATGTTTTCAAAATCATTTTTCTGTCCTTGGCATCTCTGCTGTTTCAGTACATCTAATCGGTCCATTCTGCCATTAGCAGACGTTGCTCAACTATAAGATATCCTGTGGGGGGGGTCAAACTCATTTTAGTTCATGGGCCACATGTAGCCCTAATTTGATCTCAAGCGGGCCGGACCAGTAAACCACTTCAGAAAGATCAGAAACTTTATCTGCCACAGAGTTGGTTGTCAGCTTGATGTTGGAAAACGCAAATTGCTTCTGCTACAACAGGTTTCTAAGGCCATTGTAGGAAATACAAATGATGTAACAAACACGGGAGAGAGGGCTGAAAAATAAAAAAGAACTTGGAATGAATGAATTACTTCTCTGCAATTTTCACACTTTGCAAAGCCATCCAGTGGACTTGAATGGACCCCTGGCGGGCCGGTTCTGGCCCACGGGCTGTATGTTTGATACCCCTGATTGACACACTCTGAAGGACCTTGACAGCACATATTTGAGAATCACTCTCTTTCTTTATTCTTTAAGTTTACCATTGTTCATTCAGTCACGTCGCATCCTGAGGTCAATACTCTGGGCTACAACAAGACCGCCTGGCGGAAGCCTGTGTAGTCTATAGTGCTGGGCTCCATGTTAAAAAAAACATTTTAAAAGCATAGCTTCTCTGAAGCGACAAACCTTTTTTAAATGTGGCTTTTTGAGGAAACTAAAGTCTGGGCTCACAACCAAAATCTTGGGTAATTGTACCCCAATCGTTTTCAGGATTGCTGGAGTTATCACCATGTGCACCGAATGATCAAGCCTAATGGCATGGGGAGGTATGTGCTCAGGCTTATTTTTATTTTATGGCCTGAGACAGGGCGGCAGGGTTAACCTCATCATGCAGGCAAGTCATTATTGCTCCTCATCTTCTCTGCTATTGATTGCTCCGAGCATTTGGGAATAGAATCCTCCATATTATCTGCCATAAATACCTGCATCAATCATGTATGAAGTGATAGATATTTTGCAATTTGACATGGATGCATTTCCTTATGCATGTGGAGCTGGGTCCCTGCAATTTCTGATAGCAATTGTGTCATTTTGCTGCTGTATTGAACATCCATTAATACTTAATTTTTTAAATCTCTATCTAACACGTGAAACATCCAATTTTTAAACACTTTAACAACTTTTTATAAGCAGTGCTACTGTTTATTTGATGCCCAATGGAACCACAACATTGCACTGTTGGTCACTGAGCATCTTCCCTACAGCACTAGGGGATACTGCCTTGCTAAAGGGCACTTAAACAATACGCAGGAAGCCGATGGTGGGTCTTGTCTCCTTACCAACAATCCAGGTTATTCCAGCAGTAACCCCAACAATATAAACTCTTTGCAACAGGGAATGGAAATTCACGTAAAAGAAAATACATTTTTGCAGTCTGGCACTTGTTGAAAACCTTTACAGCTACACAACGACTTAGCCCCTGTCTTAATACAAAATTATGATAAATAATCCTGTCTTTCTTCAGGCCTAATGAGTATAAACCAATAAAAAAGGAAATCTGATGAATATTCTAAGGCACTCTTCTATGTCATGGTCTTTTTAATTTAAATGAACACAAAGCATGCATTTTCTATATTAGAAAATTTTGCTGCTTCAACATGTTTAGCTCAGATGTGTAATTATGGCAAACATTTAAAACAATGTGCAATATAATGAAGTTGAAAAAAACATTTCTTGTTATGGGTCCATATAGAAAAGAAGTGTCTACAGCCGCCACCCCCCCCCCCCCCCACATAAGCTGCTGCTTACAGAACAACAATGGGTTTTGTTTGCATTGCAGATTAGAGGGCCTCCAAGGACACAATTTAATGAACATGTAGGTCATTTTGGATATCCTGTGTACAGTAGCATTAACTGTTGAGTTTGCTACACAAGCTCCAGCAGAGATGATTGCGGTTTATAGGTGAAAGGGGTCCTTATGGGGTTAATCACTTTTATAACTGTAAAGGGAATGCATGTGGACAAACAATGATGCAGTTTAACGATGTGTGCTTTCATTTGTTTAAATGTTAATGAGGAATTAGGCCCTCTTTGTCAAAGTCTGTCATCAGACAATCTGTTTTCAAACATGAGATCTGCAGAATGGCCAAAGCAATTAATATACAGTTTTGTGCAGAAAATGCAGTTTGCTGATGTTACATATGAAATTCATAATCATTTATTTTATAAATGATTTGTTTCTGCTTCATTTAAACAAAAACTGGGGATTATCTCAGGCAAACGTGCCAATTTATGAACTTTCAATTACTTGTAACTAGTTTGTAGTAACATTTTTAATTGAACATTGTAACCTTGTATAAAATCCCAACCACATTGCAACATCAAGACTGGTTCAGTGAAGAAATCATTCAGCAACAGAGATCATTTCCTTTTGGTCAGACATTTTTATTTAGCTGTCTCATTACGTATGAATTATGACAGCAGATGAGCATTACTGCAGCACCAGAGACCAGTAATGTGGTCATAAATGCGGCATAATTGCACTTGATTGCAGAACTTTTTGTTAGTAGCTGGTGCATGTATCCTCAGATCAATACTGTGGTACACAGTGATGGTTTAGGCTGGAGGAGTTTGCTGACCCAGCTCTCGGGGCACAACTCTCTGGGGAAGAGTGTAAGTATAGATCCTTCCAGACTTTCTTTGTTTCTACTCTGCCTTTTTACTTTCACCTCCCTTCCCTACCTTACCCCCACCTTCCCTCATAATGAAGCTATAGCAGTTGGAAAGCACTTATGTCCATCCCCGCCCACTGCTTCATCCCTAATGCACATCCCCAGAACAGACCACAATTAAAATTTCAGAACAAATTTCAACCCTCCTGTATTATTCAAAGCACCAAAAGCTCCTGATGCATCTAGAGACCAAGTGGGGGACAATAGAGGGTGAGGCCATATGTTTTATGTTTGACTGTTTAGTCAGACAGTGAGAAATTAATGGAGACCAATTAAAAGCTGTTTTTTTTGTCAAACAAGCCTGCGATCAACAAGTCCTGGGTTGGTTCACATTGTGATTGACACAAGTAATGTCTACTTATAAATAACCTTTTACTACACAGAATATTGTAATAACAGTTTTTTGCCTTTTTAACTTTAGAACACAAGTGCCCCATCTCCCTACTTTTAAGCTTTGACTTGGATTTAGTGAGTGTATGGAGGAGGTGGGAAATAATCATTGAGGCAATATTTATATTTGAAAGCCACACCTGGAAAAGTAATGATCAGCAACACTATTGCCGCCTGTGGATAAATAATGTTCATTTTATGTTGTGGACAAAAAGAAAAACACATTATTTTGCATTGCTCTGTCCATGTCTCCCGTTTTTTATGCAGTTCTGAATGGGCACCAGGTGCCTTGCGGGATTCATAGATCAGTGTATTGCTTTTTTGTTTTTCTGGCATAAACATGCAGATTTCTGTTGTCAATGGGAGTTCTTTTGTTTTCTCTCCAGCCAGGGAGGTGTGTTCATGCATATAATGCATCACAAATCATAATGCCAGTCAAAATGCCATCAGAAGGATCCTCCTACTGCGGCATGTGCTGTGTAATGTAGTTGGTGTGTTACACTGTATTAGCATGTATCGGCATATCATTGAGCATAGCACTTTACGCCTGTTCTCTGTAAAGAGCAATATTACCTCTGAGCAGCCGTCCCAAATCACCCTCTGACATTTTATTGAATCACAACTGAATGCACATAAGCTATGTGCCTTAGGAGCTTTAAAGTAAGATTGTATGAATGGAGAGAAAAACAATCCAGTAGCCAGAACAGGAGCCCTGTTGGCATACTAAACCACTGGCACATGATTAAAGAATTGTTGTGGAGCAACAATGTTTCAATCCAAAAAGACTGCAGCTTAAAAATAGTAATTGTTTACTAACTGGATTCATTCAACATTACATTACATTTAATTTAGCTTATTCCCAAAAGCGACTTTCAGTGTCGTGCCCATGGACACCTGAATGGGACTGCAGGGTCAGGGATCGAACCTCCGACCTTTCGATTGGTAGACAGCCTACCTATTGAGTCACAGCTGCCCCTACATGCGAGTCTGTCACGTAAAAGACTGGACTAGAGAATATTACTGGTTTTAGTTGGCGTCTTCAGATATTCTATAATTAGATAGACTCATTCCTAAGAGCTCGAAGGTCAGCCTCACACATTTAGATGACTGAGTTTAATTATTAGTCAAATGTCAGAGCCATAAGGATTTGGATGAGCTTTTAGCTACACCTGGCCTCCGTACAATGTGGCTCACCAGATGAAGCCGTATAGACAGCTATATTAAGCTACTGTCACTCTCTCTACCGTACAGTCTCTGGCTGTACTTGCATTTCAGAGAGGCCACCCATGCTGTAGGTGTTGGTTAAAGTAGGTCATTCTACCTCATTACACTCTGTTGGTGCTGACCAAATCTTGTGGCGCAAATAAATGGAGGTTTGGCTGACTGTTGTACAATCAAGATTAATTTTAAATAAATCAGTGTGCACAGCTGGCAGTGGTGGCCACTGCAATCCTTTAGACCAATCCTAATATCTGCTGTGAGAAATACCTAAATATCAAGCAAGCAAGGAGACATTTTAAGTAATTTTAACATTTAGCTAATTCTGCAATTTAATTTTTGTCATAGCAAGTAGCTGAGCTGAGAGTGAACAGCAGTTGGACTTTCCCTGTTAAACTTTAATTATTACATTAGTAATTTAAGCTTATTACCTTTTTAAAAAGCTCTGAATTGGCACCTCTAGGATTTAGGGATGAGTCCCGGCTTGTCAGTCTGAGAAACTAGCGCTAGCTCAGCAACCAACATGTAGAGCTGTCAACGGTGTCATAGATGGAAGTCAGATGAGACTATGCTACTGTTTGTCATTTTTACCAAAAGTAGACAGGCACTTTGTAATTCATTTTTAGAATATTTATTGATGTGTGCCACTAATTTAGTGTCATAAAAGTACAGTATCTTTGTGAGAGGAAGTTGGCCAAGGACCTTCAATGGAGCAGCATAGCAGCAGTACAGTTAGGCCTGAGCAATTCATTGTTTTTATATGAAGATGTCCATAATGCAAATTGTCTAATGCAAATGGAAAGAGCCACAACTTTTTTATAACTTGCATAAGTAATAGTGTATTAAGCTGCAGCTAGGGAAAGTTGAAGCTTATGAATCTTGATTGCATCCAATATAATAACTGTTGGCGGTAAATTTAACATCAATAAAAATGTTTCATTTAACATTAACATTAGCTTAAGCATTGCAGAGCTGTCAACTGTAACAAGAAATACCATCAGACTGAAATCAAAACTTCTCTACAACCTATCGACAACTATCCACAACCAACTTATTGACAGTTTTTCGTTATTGCCACAATTGGCCAACTATGCAGCTGTTTAGTGAATATTACTGAATGATATGAGTATATGTATTTTTATGATAAAATATGAGCAACTTAAAAAGCACTTGTAAAGTAGTTTTCTAACATGTGGTTAGCTGTTTACTTGGGAGGGTTGCAGTTCCTATTCTTAATATCATCTAGCTCTTGTTCTTTGGAAAGTTAATGCATATTTTGTAAGATGCTTTGGTCAAAAGGTAGCGTCTGCCAAATGAAAGTAATTTAAAGTAAATGTTAGTTTAATTGGTCAGTTTTTTAATGTAAATCCAATCCAATATAAAAGGCTGTTTACTCAGTGACCCACTCCCATCTTAGATCCCTGCTTAGATTTTGCCGACCTGCCATTGCCATGAGCAGTAAAAAAAAAAACACTGTTGTAATGCCAACATCCTGAGGTATTATTTTCCTGTCAGGACTGAACTATTCCACCTTAGACCTAGAAGTGCCTGTATTGGATTTTATTGCACTTGTTGATAACAATTTTAGGTTGGTTTCCTACTACTGTGATTGTGCTGATTGTGTGATTTACCAGCCTTAAGATTGTTTACCAAAGCATGAGTGGCATGTTGATGGTCACGTAAGAGCTAAACTATTAACCTGATAACCAGCCTTAGATCTTCATATTTCACCCACACAAACCAGTCCACATGCTCATGATGAATATCTTGGATATTAAAAGAGAGACTTAATTTAGTACATGACACTGCCAGAAAAACCATGGAGCCTTTCCAGTTATTTTCATTCCTGACTAACAATATCACCAGCACTCGTACCACCATCACCCTGGATAGTTTTAAGCACATTGCCCACTGATTGCACTAATCCAATCAGATAGATCAGGTGTGCCAGCTGTCACACCGAGACACTTGGCAGTAACACTGGAGAAAAGCAGGCTGTGTAACAGCCGGTGAGCAGCCATGCAGAGGGGATGTGTCCTGTTAAATAATCCATTAAGACTTTTTTTTTTTTAACCTCACCAGCCTCGTTGGATGCAGCCACATTAAACTAACGGAACAGCAAAAGGATTTGTCAGGACTTTACTTTTTTTTTTTTACAGTAGCTTTTCCTATTCCCCCATCCCCCGACCCCCGCAACATAACACAACATGGCTTTATGGAATAAGAAGTGGCAGATCTGGAGCCTCCCAATCGCCCTGAAGATGTTGCCACCACAGTGTGTTTCATACACAGCCGTGTCACGATTTCTGCCTATTGTTACTATGTCCTCACATGAGAGGCACATTTCACTGTTGAATGCCTTAATTACCTCCCACCCCCAGCTAACTGTATTGTGATTTCAGGGAAGGGATTATGATACAAATAGAATATAGACCCACATTACAAAACGTTCAAAAGTACCTTTGCTCCAGTTTCTGTATAACAGCATATGGCATTGCATATTTTTATTTGAGTTGAAAATCTGAGCAAGCTTACATCTTTATTACTCATTAGCTTTAATGATAAAATGTGAAGTACATTATGGGGACCTGTCACATCAGCTCTAATATAGCTAAACCATATTTCTATGTGTAATTTTTAAAATGTAGAACTAATAGTTGGCCTAGAAAACAATCATGGCACTGTGTTTTATTCTGAGTTCAAATTGCTGATGGCAGGTTGGCATTTTTACAGTTTTACGGTATGAATGACAGAAATGTGTCTTTGATTGCCACATCAGAAAGCCTACATGCAGTTTAGCTTAAAATATATTTTTCGAAAGTCACTTTTTATTATCATCATCAGTTATCATCATTATCTTTTTCTGAGTGTCATACTGTTATGACCACATCATTTATATATATTAATCTTGCCTTTGGGGAAGTTGGCTTGCTAGATGACATCATATACTGTATACGCATGCCTCTTATGCCTTCTACCCAGATCCAAATTGCATTCAGGTTAATAGAATCCTGAGAATTGCCACAGGCACTGTGAATGTGCACACACTTCGCTTCTTTCCAAGTGCCTAAAAATGCTTTGTTAAAGGTTTCTTTTCCTTGCGCAGTACAACTCACTCTCAAACTCGGAATGACACGACATCTCTCCGGATCAGACTGTTTGATAGATATTCTGTTAGACAGATAGATGGTATGTAGAGTGGAAAAAGAGAGACATTTTGAATGTGGATAGAATGACTAAAACAAACAAAAAATTGGGACAGCGAGTGTGTTTGCCTGTGGACGCGCCATGACTCTGACTACCTTCCTCCTCCCACACTACGCTTTCTGAGTTACCCTAAAGGTGAAACATCCAAGGGCGTCTGAACACACAGCAACATCTGAGTTTGTGTTTGCATGTGAGTAACTGCACTTTTCTAAGTTTGACAAATATCTTTTTATCCAGAAACTGAAACCAGTATGTCTGTATGAAGTATGGCATATTAATATTTAGAATTATTTTGAAATAGGCTGTGTTATGGATTTCCCTGATACATTTTTTAAGGTAAGGAGCTTCTTATAACAGGATGACCAACCACATTCATTTAGTGGTATGCAAACGTTGGGATACATTTCCACGCGTTTTAATTGGATGGAAATAAAATCATATGTAACCTGACAAGTCCTAAGTAAATCTATAAAGTCTAAAAAGAGTCCAGCTGCTATATTGGTCTAATTCGCTTATGTGCGCACCTCATCTGCATGTCTGTTTTTGTCATGCATGCTTCCAGGTCAGTCTAATGCTTGCATTGTGTTGTGCAGTGGCCATGCTCTGAATTGTCCAGGATCATCAGCTGGGAAAGCCTGTCCCTTAATCCCCAGTCCTCTGTTAATGGTCTACCCTTGAGGCCCCAGGGCAGCAGTCTGAGACAGGAGAATGAGTGAGCAGTGAACTTCAGCAAAGAGACTGATGTAAATGTGAAGAAATAGGCTGTATGGATGAGAGAACAAAAAAGTAAAAGAACTGGGTCTATAAAAAGGCATAGGCTGGGCAAAGGGATTGCAGGAGGGGGAGAAGGGCTGGACAGGCGCCTTTTTACTTCATGGGAAGGCAGCGACTCAACCCCAGTGAGTAAACCAGGGGGATGCTCTGACATGTCAAAGCAAGATCACAGAACTTATTTGATCATGGCTAAGCCGAAGATGTGATGTCCCACTTGGTTGTCTTGGGATGTGTTATCCCCAGCTTTGTTGGGTTTTTTTTTTTACAGAAAAATGTGCTGTTGCCTTTGTAGGCCTATGTGTGTGGCAACAGGCGTAGTTAGACGTCAAGTTGTGTTACATATAGCAGTGGAAAAGTGTGCAGACTGCCATCTACTGTAGCTAATACATGATGGAAGTACCTCATACAACCCTTCACCAAATCTGACTGAAGTCTTTCTTTCAGATAAGTGCTCTCTTTTGAAATCTGTGCCACTGGCCTGAAACAATGAACAGGGGTTCTTTGTGAAGGCTATGGTCACATAGATTACTAGACACCGCAACACAATGTATTTTACTGACAGGAGGAAATCTGTGTTTAAACCAACATCACTAATCAGGCCCAAACTATTGCCTTTTAACAGTGATAATGTATAACATTATCATGAACACATTATCCTGTTACAGTATTTTCATATTGACACTGTTATCTGTAATTGGAGTGTTTCAGTCCTACTGACGTTTTGCAGGAAGCTCTTTCATGTCTTATTCAACTCAAATCAGAGCACACACACACTGTAGTGAGGCAGTCAGTGCAGTCTTTCCATGACACAGATTTTGGGAAAGAAACAGTTTACGACATTGGTCTGCATACATTTAATTTACTGTCCACTAGGCCTCCCAAACTGCACTGCATGGATCTGGAACACACAAAAAGCTGCAGCTAGACTAATATCACTGTGTATTGCACCTTCAAACCACGAAATTCAGTCAGTGATAAGTGAGGGACGTTTAAGAAAGTATAGATTGAAGTGGTGTCCGGGAGATGGAAGAGGAGAGGGTGAGGGTGAAGAGGAGGTGAGGAGGTAGTGGGACTCACTTAATGTGGATTTCATTAGGGTGACTGTCAGGAGAATAAAGGTCTAGCTGATCTGTGCCAGATAAGTTAGGTCTTTGTGAAGGTTCTTTTGAAAATAAACTCAAGAGGAAAAATCATAGAAGACCACATAAAATAGTTGGAGGTCTAGTATTGACAACCCTGTAAGTCACAGATAGCGGAGAAATAACTTTTCTATGTGTTCTTTTTCTGTATATGTGCAGTTGTTAGGCTGCAGCTCCCTAGTTAGAGCATCCTAACAGGTACCTGTGAGAGATTATGTCACCAAGAAGAGATATTGGAAAAGTGGTGGTAATCTGTTTTGACTTTAGGGGTTCCTTAATAACATATTTAATATGTTCTCAACTTTGTGTCATACAGGCCCAAGAGTCCACAGGATTTTCAACCAAATACTTAGCTGAATTGCCTTATTATAAACCTGATAGGGAAGCTTAGCTGCTTTAGTCTCTGGGGGAATCATGTATTCCTACAGGGCGATTATACCACATCTGTTTCTCTGTACATACAGTGACAATTGCATGTTTGCATGTGTAAAGCCCACTGAGACAAACTTGTGATTTTGGCCTGTACAATCAAATTGACTTGATTTGCCTACGTGGCAAATGGTAGACATTCAGCTGTTAACCTCTGTGCAGACACACTACAAACTCCAAGTCTAAGTGTCACTTAATTCCACTTCAATGTCAAAATCAACTTGCTGTTTTGTTTCAGTGTGGGCTGTGATTGGCTAGAGAAAGCTCCACCGCTGCAATTCATCACAGGAGGAAAAATAGGACCTACTGTTTTCTAGCTTCATGCAGGTTGAAAAATGTCAAAGCACCTGAAATGCTGGACGCTAACACATTGTTTACATCAGCCATGCAACTAAATGAGCAAGTTAGCAGCACAACAGCAGCTTCAGTCCTCTGGAAATGTCTACACTGGATCTGCAGTGCTGTGCAATCACAGCCCAATACAGAATCAATGTAGTTATACGCAGAATAAAATACACTTACAAATACACCAACTAAAATGATGCATCAGGTTGCAGTGTGTGTGTGTGTGTGTGTGTGTGTGTGTGTTAATGCAAGTGAAACACATGCTGATGTAGACAACTGTATTAATTATAATTGAGTCATATCTATTCCATCAGACGTGCAAAAGACGAATGACTGAAAAAGTAGTGTCAATTTTTTTTGTATTTCCAGTGGATATGCAGGTTTTGAGTCCAGCTGAGCCAGATAATTTGACAGATTAGCATGTATTCAAAGAGGAGGAGTCTCTATTCTATCTATCAATCTATTAAATTAATTTTTGCTTAGAAGAAAAATGGTGCTTAATGGCACACCCTGTGTTTTTTTTTTATAGTTTAATTCTTGGTCAAAAGTTGACACGCGATCACAAACAGTAACTGACAGTTGCAGAATCAGTTAAACCTTTGTTGAGCGTTCTCCAAACACAATGATAGCATCAATGGCAAAGTAGGACGACATCTGGAGTATGCAAAGCAAGCACTCCTTGTTGCCAGGTCTTGTAGTCCTACTCCTAAAGTAGTAGTACTCCCCCCACCCCCCCGAGCCATGGACGCTGTCCCGAATGATTCTCTCCTAATTGCCTGTTACATTACCACAAAGCTGTACTCTTTTCTTAGGGTCAACGGATGTAGTTAAGCACTGGAGTGGGGTGAATGAAAATGTTCTAAAAATGTTCTAATAGAGCATCGAGAATGTCTCTGACCATGTGCAGTGACGTGTTTGCCCATGCAGAATCTGTATTCCTTTTTTTTGTAGGACAGAACACGCTAAAGCCACCATTACAGGAAGGGGGGTTTGCAGGGTTTTGTCACAACACGTTGGCTTTTGTTCCTCCAGACGTAATGTAGAATAAATGTATTCTCCTAGTCTTTTTGGGTGGGCGTTGACAGCCACAGCAGCAAGAAATAACTCAAGTAGCATAATTGAGATGCTCTCATGTTTCCACTATTTTTCCCTGCCTCTCCCCTTTGGTTTTAGGATGCTACCAAACAACAAATGTAATCTTGCAAAATAAAGGGTACTTCTGGTGTTGTTGAAAACATAAATTGCATTGCGCAGGGAAGTCAATTTATTATCACATGTGGGCATAAGTCCATCTTTGCTCTACTGGGGAATCATGGGAATGATCAATTTAGCTGTGTTGTGTATTACTGTCTGCAGGACAAGCAATGAATCGCTGATTAGATTGGGATGCTGTTTGTTTGAGTTTGGTGCGTGCTCACTTTTACAAGGACATTAAGCTTGGTGTCCGTACAGGGACTCATTTGTACAATCCCGGTGTGAAAACTAAATATACATATTTTCTGCTTGCTTCTTTCCCTTCAAAACAAAAAAACATCCCAGACCTAATCTGCAGCCAACTTTTGTGGTAGATCATGAATTAAAGATTCTATGTGGGCACTGGCTGCCACTTGTAATGCCGCAGCAAGGTCTTTTGTCCAAGGCGGTATCAGTGCTGGAATTTGATGTAAAAGTTTCTATTTGGCTCAGTTTGACTTTTAGCTACACACTGTGTGCAGAATGTCCACAGGCTCTCAGGATAGTTTAGCCAAAAAATGCTTTGCCACAATCTTTCCATCGCCATCATCTGCCAATATACATTCTGTCAGTAGTTTATTTGCCATAGACCTGTGTTACTCCCATATATACTATTAACATATGTTTATAGGGAAAGCCTTGTTAGACTCAGGGGTAGTTTGAGAGACTGAAATTAGGACCTGTAGGGATTGTGCATGCAACCCCCTCGTGGAGGAAATATGGGACATATTTTTACTATTTGTAGCTGTGTTTTTTCTAAAGGCAACATACCAAAACGTAAAATGTGTTGTTATAGCTCCACCATTTGGTCTAATTGTACCAAATTTGACACAAAGTACGTCATTAGGTCCCCAGGATTATACCCGCCAAGTGAAATGAGTTGGTTCTCAAAATATGCGAAGGACAAACACACATACAGATTCCTTACTTTATAGTTAGATGTGTAGACAGGAGCACAGGACACATTATAATCCTAATGGTATAGACACATTACAGAATAGATATAAGCTGTTGTCTTTACTAAACACGTGGCTTTAAGTATTTTAACTTTTTTGTTAAAATGCACTTTGGTGATGAGAATTTGAGGATGGAGGATTTATAAACAGAATATGAGTGGATGGATAAATTATTGAAACAGTTCAGCACAGTCTTTATGAAAGCACTTTGACTTTATTTTTTAAAGTGTTCTGCTAAAATATATTCTTTTATTAAGCCCACTTTGAGAACACTTCTTATCTCAAGCACTGAAGTTGTTGGGTTTTATTAGAAAAATAAAATTCACAAATAAACAGAAACGTACATGAATAAAATATACAAATTGAAAGCCAATGATGCACAGGTTCAGCCTGAGCATGGTCGAGGTGTGTGTATGAGAGAGGAAACGGTCTTTACAAAAGAAATGTAAAATTAGATTAAAGCATTTAAATGTGTTGTGCAGTACTATTTGCTGGATTTACAAGAAGGACATATGCAATTTATCTGAATTATAATAATTATATTGTCACATATGGCTTTCAGCAGTTACCTAATCCTTCCTTTAGTTATCATTGGATGTCAGGGTTTTGTTGAGAGACATTTTCCAAGGAGCAAATGACTTTACCACCCGTTTACAAAGTAAAGGTTCATTTTGGATGCTGCTCTGGTACGTGTAAGACTGTGTCATCCATCCATTTCCATTTATTTTTCAGAAATGATTCAGAATTGTCATCATCCATTCAGAATCCACCACCAGTGCTGTGGCAAAGTTCTTTTTTATTGCTATCCATGTTGCTGCATTGTGAATGGGCGACACATGAGCTGCGCCAACTGAAGCGAGACAGACAGAACTGTCTTGTCACATTTCTGCCCATTCGGTTAGAATCAGTGTGGTCACTCCCTAATTCTTCAAAGGGAGACTTTATACCCCTGCAGTGCCCTTTAACTCCACTCCCCATTCTCTTTTCTGTGATTTTATCAGAGCCTTTCATTGTGCTTGATTTAGCTTGTACTCTTCTCATGCAATGGTTCACAAATGAGACTGCCTGACTCACGCGCTCACATGTACTGTGAGCTTATTGCAGTGTTGGATGGGTAGTATGTGGCAGTACAGTATTAGCACCAGATATTCTCTGGGAATGCTACAGCTTTGCATGTTGTCCTTACAAACACAGCCAACCACAATATGGAATTTCCTTACAATGTAATTTGAAGTCTTATCTTTAGATGTATGTATAAATTCTTATTTTCAACTGATCAAGTGTGCTTGGCCTCTTTGATTTGGCTGGAGTGCTAAAGAAGCTATACAGCTCTCAGCTTTCCAAACAGTAATGTGATGTCTTCCCTATTGTAATTACTCCCACATACAGGGTACTGAGCCACATTAACCTGGACCACTGTTAAAGCCCCGTTCTTTTGCTGCTTCCAAAATGGTTGCCAACTTTATTTTACCTGTTGTATCCATTTCAAATCCAATCTGCCCTGTAGGTCTGATTCATTCTTGGTCACACTATAGGAATTATTGTTTGATAATGAATTATCATTTTTTTTATTTAGGCAAACACTAGTATGTGCTCGAGCTTCATTGAAGAAAATAAAATAAGTCTGTGGCTAAAATGCAGTCTCATACTAATGTATAAGCTTGTGGTAAACCAAACCTACTGTATAATAGGCATCATGTACATTAACCCCATCTAAGTTTTTATTCCATAAAATATGACCGGGTCGATTTCTCTCCTGATTCAGGAAAACTAAACTTCTGCTCTGGAACAGTCTGGTAATGGGTAATAGGTTTCTACAGTCATTGATTTTTCAGACACCTGCCACTATCTGTTTATTATTTCTGACCATTTATTCTACTTTTGAAATGGATCATTGATGATAAAATTGGCAGAAACGCAATAACGTAGATGCCAAAATATATAAGAAGGGCAAACTAAAATAAGTTACTTAAACTATTAACACAGTAACAACCTTTTCTTGTTCCTGTAATTATTTTGTGACCCATCAGATTCATCTTGGTAGCCCTTGGTGGGAGCCTGACCCCCATGTTGGGACCCATGGCATTCAACCATTACAGGAAATTAGATTTACAGGATTTTTAATCTGGGTCATCTAATTAGGTAGATTAGCCAACATCAGTTATTCCCATCTGATTATTTTAGTTTTGAAAGTTGTTAAGATTAATTTCCATAATAATAACTTGAGCCCCACAATGAATTGGCTACAGTGAAATAGCCTATCAGCCGACATTAGTTCATTGCAAATATATTGACATGCCATCTGATAGATTACAAGAAATTCAGGGGCAGAAAGGCCAGAAGAAACGGTGTCACCATTCTATAGTCTGTCCCTTCAAAGCGTAGAGAAGTCTTTTTTCCATATAAAATGATTTAAAATGTTTTGTATTGACAAAGTCAAAGAACAAATGGAGCTCAAAATACAACAGCTGTGTGGGAGCGAGGGGAAAACAAGAACTGACATGAAACAGTCCCATTTATAATAACTGCTGAAATAATTGCTCACACAGTTCTACTGTTAATGAATAAAGCTGGAAATGTCTTTGGTCACAAATGGATGGTTAGGGAGTGATGCACTCTGATGTCCATTTAGATTGTGTTTGGGTGGGAGGTTTCTTTTCCCAGTGAGTGATAAAGAGCCTACCAGGAGTGGATGATGGAGGAGGCGAGTGTGATCATTGCCACTCAATAAATTCAATATGCTTTACTGGCACGAGTGTAACACTGCTCTCAAGAAGAAAATAATGTGCTTCTTAGGAGTGTGATTATTTTCCCTGTGTGTGAGGCTCAATTGTTGTTGTTTTTTAATTTATTTTAACAAACATGTCTAACTTTCTGACATGTTTTTCCCTTTTCTTCTCTATATGCTGTCCACCTGTGGTAACTGATGGTGCCCTCCTCATATAGGTAAGTCATATACATGCAATCATTTTCAGACTACTGCCCATATGTTTGAAATGTGTTTATGAGGAGATCCATCATAATGGAATGGATGACCTCCATAGTAAGGTTATACACACACACACACACACACACACACACACACACACACACACACACACACACACACACACACACACACACACACACACACACACACACACACACACACACACACACACACACACACAGTAGTTTAACCTTTACAGAAAATGACACGAAGAATGTAGGTTGCAGGATAAATGACACAGAGCCATGCCCATGCAATCAGTGTAGGAAGTGAAAGGGTTGTTTTGAAGGATCATGTTTAATCAATGGCAGTGCATTTAATGGAGTGGCTATGACTAAGAAATGCTCAGAGAT
Organism: Etheostoma perlongum; assembly: GCA_026937815.1. Classification (NCBI taxonomy): domain Eukaryota; kingdom Metazoa; phylum Chordata; class Actinopteri; order Perciformes; family Percidae; genus Etheostoma; species Etheostoma perlongum. The sequence goes on along the minus strand of CM049383.1, from coordinate 6,744,222 downwards.
GCACAGGGTCAGGTCATAGTTTTCATACGAACCACAGTTCACATTTCAAATCCATCATCAGACTCTTGAGATACAAGAGGAAAGATAATCTCCATAAAACACTGTTGGAACAATATGATCTACTTATGTCATGTTTAATCTGTGAGCATGAGCTGCTCATCATCCGTGATATAGGCTCCTGAGAAATTAAAATAAATGTACACTCTGTTCCCATTTTGTGCTCTATAATCCACCTAATTTGGAGCCAAGTCATTGATTAGGTATGTTGTCGTAGATTAATAGATAGAAATGTGTCAAGATTGGAAATAAGAGAATGTGCTAGTCATTGGATTACTTTAATTATATATCTCCTCTTACTTCTTGCTTAATGAAGGATGATAGGATGTGATGGGCAATGAACTTTCTGTTCAATAAAAATAAGGCTTTAAAGTTGAAAGATGGCCCACAAAGACTTGCCAGTCATCTAATTTCCCCTCTTCCCTTTTCCAGCTTTCATGAATTAATTTGCTACATTGCACAGGTCACTCCAGCTAAGGTTCATCATATTTATTGAATTGTTAGGCCACAAAAGCTTAGCACTCTCTGTTTGACAAGGAAAGCCGGTACTAAAATTTTAATGAGCGTCCGGAGAGGAAGAGGAGGCACCCTTGTTTACCGAAAGGCGTTGAGCTTTGTGGGAAGGTACAAAATATTTATGGTACAACGTGGGTGTGGGCAGTGTGAACATGTCTTCTTCATCTCCTCTTTCAGCTCCAGTCATTTTTTATTTTTATTTTAATGTACTCACAAATCTAAAAGGATAATAAGATTGTGGCCTTTAACCCTTCCACCAAATTGAAGCTGCAGCGTAAATTGATGCCTGTCCCCAGTTATCAATGGAAGCCTGTATTATTTATTGCTATATTATATGCTTCAAACAGAATGGGAAGTCCACTGACCTTCTGTGTTTTCAGTGTTTTTATTTTTCATCTGGCAAGGTGGACAGGGCGGTAAAGTATGGTAGACACAGACATGAGAAGATAGTACGATATGTAGTATGATAAATATGTACCTAGTAAGCTTTGATACCTCTTTTATTCTCCATCTTTGTTGTTTTCTTTTATTTCTGCACTGCATTACCCAGAGCTGTTCTGATCGTTTTCTAAACGTAATCGTTTTCTCTAACGCTGTCCTCAGGGAAATGTCAAAACTAAAGAAAACTGTAGAATCTTCTCTCTTAGTGTTCAGGTTCGCTGTCATATGGTCATAGCTTATTGGGACACTTGACTAGAACAGAGCCATTGTTAATGTTATAAGTATTACCTGTGCTTTCCCTGCTGTGATAGGTTAAAATGTCTGCTGTGAAAAAAGGCCTATTCTACCTTTAAATGATCATTTTGATGGGTTTGATTCAACTATATGCAGCTTTAATTGCAGTTTTAATCTCGGAGGCGGTTGTTTGGTGTCGTACTGTTTGAGATTGTGTTATCCTGAAAGTTGTCAATATTTTGTCCACTGAGGACAAACTGATACCTTGACTGTAGGGTTGCACAATATTGACAAAATGTGATATTGCGATATTTATAATGAATATTGTGATACCGAAAGTTGTGGGAAAAGTTTTCTTACAACACAAGGTTTATTTCAACTGACTGTCATATTGGACTGGTACAACGTGAATAAATAAATAACGACCATGTCTTCAGAACAGGACATGTTTTACTGGTTGGACGGTATAAAATATAAAAAGAGAACACGACACAACTTTTCTTTCTCTTCTCTGATTCCTTCCGTTTTGTTGTCTCTATCAATTACTTCACTTACACTGTCACTGTGTTGAAATATGCACACACGTGGTACGCTACATAGGGTTTGTCATGTAGTGGACCCGTGTGCTGACATGCACTAATATGTGCAAGTGGCAGGGTAACTGGCCAATGAAACATGCTCATTACAGCGTTTCCAATCAAACACAATTAGCCACTAAGCTACACAGCCAATGGACGGGACGCAGCACTCCACAAAATAAACAAAATATTGTGTACTTATTGCAACACTTTTGATATATTGCAATAACAATATTGAGTCAATATACCTTGCACCCCTACTTGACTGGTAATTATTTTTGCACGAAGGCATGCTGACTCTTCTTTTCCATTCTAAATGTAAATACATTGATGGTGGTTACAGTTGTAATCAAGTCCATTCTACAAACATATCTGATGGATACCTTATGAAATTTCATTAACAAAAAGGCAACCAAAAGGCATTCACATGGACACCTAAGTGTTTTCTTCTATCTTTCAACGTCTGCCATCATCACAAACAACCACTGAGGCATGCAGGGAATAGTCACCAGTTAACAGGGAAACCAGTCGAAGCATAGCACTGTCACCTCGCCACCATCATTATTCCCCTCTTCCTGCAGCTGATATTCTGCCAGTCGGATTTGTCAGATTTACTGTTATGAATGTGACCAGTGCTAATTTGCTAGCTGCTGTTCATTGTCTTTCACCTTGCTCCATTTTGGAGTGGCTCTGCTGTTGCAGTTACAGTTGATGCACATGGTTAGGTTTTGGCTAAAGTGGTGCAGATTTTGAGCAAAGCAGCCATCTTTTGTTTCTCTGTGCAAGAGCAACCCTTCTATCTCTGTTTGTGTTTCATTCAGTGATTGCTTTATAAAGTTGGCATGTCTCTCTAAGGCACCTTAACGACAGTCTATGAATCAAACAAGTCATTAATTTATTTCCTTTTTATCATCTGACTACAGATGGATGAGGATTCATTTTGCTTTAACCTCATGAAACAGAAGTATTTGTGGTGCCAATAATGATCTATGCTGCCTACACTTACTTACTTACTTTTCAACAGAGAAAGAAAAACAGTTTGTTAGAAAAAGGAGAATAACCCAAAAAATAAATATCATATGCATTTCATATATTGTTAATACAAAGAATTATTGATTGATGCACTGAATGAAACATTTGAATACAGCATTTTTACCTGTAATTATATATTTTTATTGGCTTACTGCTACTTTCACTTAAGTATTTGATTGTAATATTCATTCCACAACTGCTTAATCATTTGTGGCAATAATTGAAATACTTTTATTCTGGAAGATGCCAAGACACATAATGTCAATATCCCTCAAAACCATTAAACCTCCTCATGTTATCAGAGATGAAGAGATAACAGCCCATGAGATCCCTGCTTGCGCAATCAGTTTGTTTAGCTCAAGCTTGCTATTGTGCAACATGGCTTCTGCAGGAGGAGATGAGATGTATAATGTGGAAATCCACTTGAGGATAATCCTGTATCAGCAGTGGCAGCCATCTATGGATTCTGTGCTCTGTAGACTGTGGCACGGTTTGATGCACTCCTTCGCACACCCAACAGTTCACTCACATTTTCATTTGCACACACATACACACACACACATGTCAAATTCATCGAATTTACAGAACTGAAGGCTGCATGAGTCGATGCTCGACACGCGCTGCATGAACAATGTCTAGGAAATTGGCAAGTTCTCATTTCCGCTCTCATACCTCTATGGAACAAAAGGATGCCTAATGCTGTGGTTCTGTCATTGCACTGCTGTTCAGAATGTAGGATGCTCTTTGTACACCACCTCATTTAACTATGTAGGCTTAATTACAGTGACACAGTGAATGCATTGCAATTACAGACGGGACTAGGTGTACTTTTATTGGAAAGTGGTTCTTCTTTTTATTTGATCACAGACTGGGTAATCTAGAACATTAGGCTGTAATTAAATAAGTCGTGAATGGACATGGCCTGTATAACTTTATTATATCTTATCTAGCTTCATCTCCACTCACCGGGCTCTGTATTTGTTACCTTTTACCAGCAATTGTTATCTGATAATGAAGACTGCTAATGTAATACGATACCCAGCTACCAGACGTTCAGATATAGAATACTTGCACAATAATGGCAACTTAAGTGCATTTGTAATAAGCTTGAGGTACTCTGTATGTACATAATACAATAAAAACAAAAAAGAGCCATTTGAAAACGGGTCAGTCAGTTGTATATTTGATTTTGTAGAGACATTTCTGATTATTCCTGTTAGACCATTTAGGCAACAATAAAGTGAGCATGGATCAGTCGAGGCCGTGGAAACCGTGGAAATATGTCTTCAAATTTCAGACATATTTAATTTTGTCAGCTTAAATCTGTGCTGGTTTTGTGCGATTCAGTCATGATTCTGAGGTCCACTTGCTGAACAAAAACGGATGTGCAGTTTAATTTAGAAGAATAAACCTTATGAAGTGATCTAAATTATCTTTAACAAATTAGTAGTCTGACTTTAACTGAAGATGAGGGGGAAGGGTTTTACATTTGGACAAAGTTGGATTTGTAAAGTACATATTGGTGTATCAGTGTGAATGGTGTTCAAAAATAAGCCAATTTTTCAGATATTTCAGTTGCTGCTGATTGTCCACAAAAAACAGAGTGTGACTGAAAAGTTAACATCTAATTTTTTTTTGGGCTAATAAGTCTTTAAGGCGTTGAAGTTCTAGCAATTGATAAGAAAACCCTCACAATTCATTGGTGCTATCAAGATTATCTTTCCTCTTTGTGCAGACTAATTGAAATCACAAACAAAAACTGCAAAAAAATAATACAAAATTATCCTGTTAAGCCTCCTGTTAAGAAAAGACATCCGGAAGTATCTGTCTGGAAATACCACGCCAATGTCCGCTACAAAGCATCACTATTTGGCGCGTTGGGGACCGGACTGTTGGGGCCGAAGGAAGGTAATCCCAAAGCTCTTTTTTCTGAATATCCTTTGAGGAATATGTACTGTATTGTGATAACAGACATTTTGTTTTACAATACATGTATTCCATTTAAATTAAAAGTGTAGTTCTTTTCCCAAGCTATCTGCTGTATACCAGCCTACTGTAGCTCACAGTGAACAGAATTTAATGCATATGGCGAGTGCATCAAAACTAAAACCTTGGCTTGGTCTTCAAAGAAAAACAAGACTGTAAATGTGCCTTGTGAATATAACATGAAAATGTTTCAGTCATTGTTCTGTTTATGCCACAAAACAAGTCCCGGGGATATTCGATGCAATTTACTCCCCAGCCTGTAAAGAAGTCGCTGACACAGTGAAAGATAAGGTTATGAGACAGAATCGCATCAGCAGGGGAACATGTTTGCAGTTCAGGTGGGTGAAATAGAGGATGATGCAAAAAATCCAATTCATCCCACACACAGCTTCTCAAAAAAAGTGGTTTTACTTGTTGGAAATTGAATTTCTGATCAGTTTATAGTCTGAGCATATTTGAGTATATTTGAAGAATATAGCCTACGCATCTTTAGACTCAATTTGGCAGTATTCATTCAAACGCTGCCTTTCTAACGGGATGTCGGAGCTCTCATATTGCTTGATAATAAGACATTAGAGTCCAAGGAGAAACACTCAAGCACAGAATAAAATACTCATAGAATGCATAAAGAACGAACAGCCTGTTTTTGCAGTTTTCAAACCTCAAAAACTTGATTCAGATATGGAACCTGTTATTGATACAGTTGTAACATGTACAACACATGCACATGTATGTATGTATGTGTATGTATATATATATATATATATATATATATATATATATATATATATATATATATATATATATATAGTGGTTTTTTTCCCCTCAACCTTTTTAAAATCCAATGTTGTCCAAACTGCTCCAAATTTCAAATCCCAAGTTCACTGGGTACCCAGGAAAACAAGTGTGAAGTAGCTTGGATAAACAGTTTATTAAATATTTGAAAAACAGCCCGCATACATACAGAGGCTTCCCGATGTATTTGATTGTCTTAATATGAATGTTGGCTCAAATTGGCAATGAATATTGCCAAATTGAGTCTAAAGATGCATGGGCTATTTTTTTATATAAATATAATTATTTTATGAAGAATGCAAGTTCCCACCCCAAAGAAAAATGGAAACATGCCCCCTTTATGATAAGTAGCAGAGAATTGCAGTACGGAAACGCCAAACTAGATTTAAAGTAATTTAAAAACATTGTCACAGTGACATAGTTTGCCTACCAGAGAGCTACGACAAGTTAACAAGGTACTTAATTTCTTTATTGGGTGACACTTTTCATTTTTCTAATTTTATTTCTTCTTTTAGTTAGAAAAAGAGGCATTTAAATGTTCACTCTGTTTTCACTCTGCTGAAATGTGACATCTGGCTGCTTGCCCTGGCTGTAATATGTGGCTTTGCTTGCATTTCATTGGAGAGGAGTGCTGCAGCACATATTTTCATCACACAGGGATAATGGCTCTGCTGGGCTGTCACTGTGCACTGAGCATCCAGAGAGTCTCCCTCCTTCAAACCAGCAGACTATATCCAGAGTCAATATCCAGCATGAGCACTGAAACCATATACTGCATTTACGTGGTCAGTTCACTTACATTACAAAATAACTTTTTTGTCTATCCTTATCCCTAAAACGAGTTATCTGCTTGGCTGAAAAATTCTGTTTATTTATGTGAACCAACCCTGTGGTTCACATAAATAATGTTATGTGAACACATGAATCCTTTTTTTTTCTCAGAAAGGAAGTGTGTTATCTGTGCCTCCTCAACCTCAGTTCATCAGTGTCCTTCCCAGACACTCATCTTGATTAGCTGTCTACCTTGAAACTGCATGTGGCCGGAAACTGAACTGTGCAGAATCCATAAAGCTATCACAGTAGCTACAGGAGACTAAAAATTATTAAAAAAATAAACTAAAAGATAAACATTGATGCGTCCCACATTAAAGACACAATCTTGATTGCCGAATGTGGGGCTGTGTTTTCTCTTTTTATTGCTAGCATTCGTCTTTGTTGCAGAGACCTAACTACTCTATGGCCAGGAGCATCGCCAGTTCACTTCTAGCCTCACCCACAATAGATGTTTTACACAGCCTAAATGTCCCCATATTTATTGAAAAGACCATTTTTATGCTAACACTAAAAAGAACACGCTAACCGACAGGGATCGAGGATGTAGAATATGTTGTTTTTATTATGTGAATATTAGAAAAAAAAGAGTGTAATATTGCAGCTATAACAATAAGATGCATGTATTCCCATTAACATAGACTGCCCGCGGTACTGTCAACGGTACAATAAATGGTCATTACAAAAAGTGTCTATGGTGAGAATGCTAATGCTCTTTCTGCAAATAAATGATCATTTGTAGATTGTGGTATTTGCAGTATTCTCACACAAACGAGCTGTTTTTTTGGAGACATTCTATAAAAACCCTGACATTCTGTCTAACAGGAGTGTTGAACATACGTTCTGATTTGGAGATTTTGAAACACCTTCAACTGCAAATGGTCCAGCGGGTTCCCCAGTGATAATGATTTCTGTTCATACAGTGTGTTTAATTTACTTTTAGATAAGAGAAAGTTAGCTAAAATTGAACCTACTAATATATATTATGAAATAAAATGGAAATCTAGGGACAAGTCTTGCCAGCCCTAAATGTGTCCTACTTTAGAGAGACATGGAGAGGCTTTTTATTGAACACAATGGAAAATTCTATGTATCTATGTTCTATGTAATTCTATCTAAAATTCTTTGCATTCCATGGCACAATGTATGTTGTTGTTATTATTATTGTGTTGCGTCTGAAAGATCTTATCAACTTTAAGAAGGTTCGGCATGGCATTCATACAAATAGGCATAATGTCTAAATTCCAGAGGCACCCACTTTTACAGCTAGTTTTGGGTTGCGTAGGTGTCAGATTCCATTTCATCAGGCGGAATCCACTATTTGGTAAAATTGGCAATTTTTAAAAAACCTCAGTACCTCCAGTACCAGTTAAGCTGCAGTTGCAGGACTTTCCCTAAAATGTTGTATAGCTTTGAGATGTAGAACTTTCTCAAACTGCTTAATGTAGCACTTCGTCTCACCGTCAAATCATTTGCCCTGTGGGCTTAGACACCGCTGAAGGCTGCTTACTGCTATATTTAATTATGTTTTATTTGTTCCATTTTCTGTTAGAGAGGAAACGATAATAGGATGCCTGTCATTCCGGGGCTGGGAAACTGAAGTCATTTGAGAGATAGCTGTGGTGGCCTATGAAGACTCATGTTCTTCATATGGGAGAGGTTATCTTGTTATAAAACATTTCACAGTTATATCTTGGTCATAACTGACTGAATAACTGCATTCATATTTGGTCTTCCTGCACTGAATTGGCAGTTAAGATATCTGAATTTTCATTTTTCTCTGAAGCTATGAACCTCACATCTTTAGAAGAGTAGCCTGAAGCGCATAACGGAATCTGAACCATGTATCCATACCGAGAGTAATGGTCCTTGTTTTTTATGCAGAAAGAACAGTAGTGTGACCAACATGGGGTCAAGGCTTTTAAAATGTCATTGGGTCTTTGGAAAGTCAGCAAAGTCTTGTCATGCGAAATAAGAGCTTAGGCGAAGAAGAAATTGCATGTAAGTCCCTTCTTCAAAACAACATTTGTTCTTTTGACTTATTTATTTCCATTTTCTAGAAGAAGCGTAAAACTTATTGGACCCTCCATACCATGGCTGCAATTCCCGAGCACAGTGCATCTCCACCACTTACACCACATACCACTGCCGAGGAAATGTTTATTTGAAAATCATGAAAAATAAATGCTTTTCTTCTCCTTGAAAGTTATTGATACCAAAAAAGAGAAAATAAAAAAAACACCCGAGGAGTATTCAGGAAGGAGGAGAATTTAATTTGGATGGTGTGTTGCTGATTCTTTTTCTCCACGAGCATCAAGCTCATAATTAACATGACAGCTTTGCAGCAGCTGTCACTGCCATTATCCTGTATGCAGAGAGGAGTGATGATATTGAAGCCATTCAGTTGTTGCAGTGCCATTACTTGCAGAGTGTTTACCCTGTAGCCCGGGCCCTGGGGTATTCGGGCTCCTGTTCTTTGGTCCTGTATACTACATTAGGGACTGATGCTTGCACTGTGTCATTCACCTTTAGTGGTACTTTTCAATCTGTTTCACTCCATTTAAGGCACCTAAAAATAAAACTCACTGATGGACTGTGTGGGACAGAACATGCCGTATAGTCTCAAGGTTATTTTTCATATGTTTCATACAGGAGATTTTCTTTGCTACTGCCAGCCAGAAGAGTAATAGAAAACAGGAAAATATCAATATCTCTACCTTAATATATATTTATCCTGTATTTGTATTTTTTTCAACAGTTGCTCTTGATACTTTATTTAATTTCAAGTGATGTTTAAGTGTTTAAAATGCGTATGTTGGATTTTAGTATCATGCTGGCAAGTTTATTTTTCAACTGTAAAATGTCTAGCTCAATATACAGTATCTTGGTCAAAAAACAAATTTAGATTTAGAAGATTTTTAACAAAAATCTTTCTTAATTTTGTGTGTTTTTACGTTAAAACCCCCCCAGAGAAAGCCTAAAAATGATTGGCCTAAAAATCCAGTATCAGTGGTTGCCCAGTAGATAATCACAAACTGCAGCTTGATGCAGAGATTTTTTGTGAAATAGAGCAAAATAAAATCACGTTTTACACAGGTATTTTGTTGGCATAAACAGATTGTTCTAACAGGTATCAATATCTAAACATATAAGTGACCCTCATTTGTATGTGTTGTATGCCTAGATGTGAAATGAAAGGTTTATGTGAAGAAGCACATTAAATGAAAGCCAAAAAGACAAACGATTGCAGATGAACTTGCTTGCTAAGAATCTGCAGTGACTTTTTCTTTGCTTTAGTTTCCCATAAGCTGGAAAACATGCTTCCTCAGCTGTAAATATGTAAATAAAGGCACCAACTGTACAAAGACACAAATTCTCTTTACTTAGCTTCTTGGTCTCATCTTTTTAAATTCATTTAGAGTTTCTTCATTTCAGCCATCTTTTAAATCTTCCCATAAGACACATACATGGGCAAAATCACTTGTTGTTGTTGGCATGTGCTACGTGTACTTCGATCGGGATATTTCATTCACGAGGTATATTGTGCATCTCCTTAAAATACACAGATATCATAGGAGAAATATTTTGCCCTTTCACTTTAAGAAATCTGACAACTTGAAGTCAATTCCACATGCTCTAATAAGACAACCTTTTAATCAGAGTATTTTCCCAGTACGATCAGACCTTTTTATGAATGCCTTTCAAAAGGTCAAGATATTAGATCTAAATCATTTTATGGTAGTCACCTCAAGACTTGAGGTCGGACAGATAAAAATGAAATAACTTAATTGGCTTGCCTTCAGCAAAAACTGGATTAGAATTATTTCTATCTGATCCAAGAAAATGAAACAATTATTCCTACTATTAAAGCCAAGGTTATGGTACTTTGAGTTGGGATAAAAGCCTCTAAGGCCTTGTTTAGTTAAAAAATTACATGTTCAATCTAGATCTTCTATTTGTTACAGATGAAATGACAGACCCCAGTTTAATTGATCAATTTAAGAAGTATTGTTCTCTACTTTCCTTTAATTCCTGTATAGAGGCCCTTGAACCATATATTTAACCCCTTAGTACGGCAATGGAGTTGCTTAAGTTTAGGGTCTGAAATTAGCAACCACCCAATGCGGGTAAATTATTGGCAGTGGCGAATAAAATCTTCAGGCCATCCACCACTTTAGCTGAAAGGGAAAACACACAGTAGAAAGATACGTTTAGTAATGTTTGCATATGATTAGGCAGAGCTACACATTTGTAGCTTGCAACTGCTATATATAAGAGCAAAACTATTGGCTGTAAAACTTAATTAGTTGAGACTTGTCAGAATTCTAACCAATAGCCATTAATGAAAAGATGCACACATACATGGCCGCTTGTTACTGTCAACTTCACTAGCTCATGAAGCAATGTCGTCTGAAGGAATAGCTTAGTGTGTGTTGAGTGTGTGGCCGAGTGACCGTGACGTACTGTAGGTCTGGGCGATATAGAGAAAATCAAATATCACAATATTCTTGACCTCAATGTCGATATTGCAACATTTGTATGGTTGACTATTGGTGCTTTAACAAGTTATTTACACAATGAGATTTTTGATAAATATTCTCCAGAAATGATTTAATGACTTGGTGGGTAAAAGTAAATAATAGAACAGTTTAGTAAGTTCAGAAAATTACATCACTTTACTGTAATGCAGCCTGTAAAACCAGGGAAAGACAACAATTACCATATTACGATATATCCAAAATCTAAGACGATATCTAGACTCATATTGCGATTTGATACATTGATATGTTGCCCAGCCCTAACGTGACGGCTGCTGCACTGAGAGGAAGCAGCTGTTGGCGATCAGGGCAGAGAAGAAATTGACAGTAGTCATCTACTAGTTACTGTAGATGTTTGTTGTCCCATGCTAAATATTTTGTGTGGATTGAAATTAATTGACAGTATGTTTTTGCATGTAGAGGGTGCATTTGTGTATGCACGTGCATTGGTCTTCCTGGCACAATGGTTTTGATGTAATTTTGTGTCTCTTTCCAACATTATCCAGTACCGTATAAAACCACTCTCACACCAGAGAAGTACCATGGAGGTCATATTTAGTATTGATTATCTTGGCCATAATTGATAGCCAGTGCCACTATCTTCTAAATTCAATCCTCCACTTCCAGCCATTAACTAAGGCTCCTCTGTCCTTTATTTTGCATCTTTCTGGTCTGAACAGGAGCTCGCCTTCACACCCACTCTCAGCATTCATTTAAAATCTTAACCAATAGCCTCTGGCTCGTCTGCTTTCATGTTATTTGCTCTGTTGTTTCTCACCTCCTACCTCATGGCCTAAGATGAGGACAGGAGCTGGGCTCTTTTGATCTTCCTAAGCCTTTGTGTGGGCATGCTGTCTCATTTGAGGACTTGCCAAAACATGACTCAGAATATGGATATCCAAGTGCAAGCTCCTGGACCTCTTGTGTCATCAGTGAACTGGTCTACTTGTTGAGGTTTGGCCAGCTAGTTAGAAAAAAAGAAGGGGAGATGGAACTACTGGAGCAAATATATGGTCCGTCATAAAACATGTAATGTGATCTGTTAATGATGTAGCACAGTTTTCAACAGACGCTGTCCTCCACAGGGAGGTCAGAAGTCAGGTCAGCCACAGTGGAACAGGCAGGGGGGCTAGATCCTGGATCATCCCGCTGATGGATAGCTTCTGTAAGAAACAGTTCATATCTGCTTGTAACAGATGTCATAGTAACGATCAGGGGTGTCTAACATACGGCCCGTGGGCCAGAAGCTGCCCGCCAAAGGGTCCATTCAGGCCCACTGGATGACTTTGTAAAGTGTAAAATTGCAGTGAAGTAATTTATTCCACTTCTAAATTAACCACTTTAATCTCAGAGAATATCAAAGTTATTTTTGCTTAATTTACAACTTTCATCTTAGTTTTTTTCTCTGAACATTACCCCCCTCTTCCGGGTCCATAACATTATTATTTTTCCTATGGACTTAGAACGCTGTTGTAGCAGAAGCAAGTTGCGTTTGCCAACATCAAGCTGACTAGAAACTCTTGAACTCCGCAGATGGTTTACTGGTCTGGCCCCTTGAGATTAAAGTAGGGGTATGTGGCCCATGAACTAAAATTAGTTTGACTAGATAGTCGCAGTAGCACCATGCAACTGGTAACATAGCAGCATGAGGAAAATTCTGCTTCTGTGTTTCCCAAGCAACGGTAAAAGCAGGTGGCACAATGGCAAGAAACATTAAACAAATATCTATTTCCAGTAGCTTGTGTTGCCATTTCAATTTCTGGTGATTTCCACTCAACACAGTTGGGTGGAAATGTAGCAATCCTCACTGTATATATACATTCATACCTTAGCTGCGTTCCTCTTGCTTGCCATTTTCTTGTACTATGATTTGAGTATGATGTATACTCACACTGTAAAAAACTAACAAAGGCCATATTAGGGCTGGACAACATGATAAATATTCTCCAAACAATATGAAAATGTCTATTGTATATATTTTTCTACATTGTTTCTATGCCGATATTGAAAAACCAGCAGCCAAACTGCATTATGAAAGAGCAGCAAGTTAATTAATCGATGCCGTTTCAGTTCTCAAATGTGGAGATTTTCTGTGTTCTCTGTTTTATATCACTACTACAGTGCCCGTTCAAAAGTGCCTGTTTGACGGGCATCCTGAACGGGCTGGTTGCTTGCTGCTCGAAGCTTTCTCCAGAACCATTGTACAGAGAGAGAGAGATGCCTCAGTAAGTGTTTAATGTCAGCGGGGCTGTCTTGCCTTATCATTAACGAGAAATTAACACCTCTGCCAAAGTGTTAATTTCCAAAAAAGCTTATGGGCTTAACTGTTAACGTTAAAGTATGGATGTGATTCGCGGGGGTATTTTACAGACGGGAATGTTATTAGTGTTATAAGTTAGCAGCACACTTAAACAACCCTGACCCAGGGGAGTGGAGAAGAATTTAAGCTGGGCTTTTATTGGGAAGGGTAGACCCTGAAGAGCCAGGTTATGGCATCGCTATTTTAACTCAACATTTTGTCTCAACCTTTTATTGTTCTGTCATTTATTTTAATTCACAGTTTCTAAATGTATAATATCCAATGCTGTCCAAACTGCTCCAAGTTTATTGGATACCCAGGAAACCAAGTATGGTGTGAAGTAGATCGGATGAATGGTTCATGAGATATTTTAAAGACAGACAGACACACACGTACAGAGGTTTCCTAATTTATTAAATGGATATGACTGACTATAACTGAATTTGGACAAAACAAGTCATTTAAAGATATTCCATTGGAATTTGAACTATTTTCTGACATTTTACAGACCAAACAAGAAAATAATGGGCATATTAATTTATAATGGAGATAATTGTTAGTTACATCTCTAAAGTAAGATTTATGTCATTTGGATGAAGCTTTATATTCTGATGCTTGCACATGCACTAACCATAAAGTTTTATTGAATTACCTGAAAACATGCTATATCTTGAAAGATATCATTATTAAGATAAAAAAAGATCTACTGTATATTGTAATAAAAGATTTTGGCCATATTACCCAGCTATACATTCATTCAAAGTGGGCACTTAGCGCTTAACTTTGAAAAAGAAAAAGAAGCTTTTTCAAATGCTCTTGATGCTGATTATGTTCTGTTTAGTTCCACTTGTATGTTGCTAACAAGTGGAAACTGCACTACCAGTATTACAGAAAGTTTTTATTTTTTTTCTGACATGTCCTATTGTTTCCAGTTGTGTTGTATAATTTAATAAAAAGATTAATTTCTCTGTACTAACAGCTAAAACAGTGCAAAGCCAATACTAGTGCTTGGTGAATTATCTATTGTTCGTATGTGTGATAAATGACCCTGAGCCCTGTTTGCTCACACATCTAAATTACTATCCTGCATGAGCACTTTGTGTTTGCTGGCCACTGTCAGTATTAATCAAAGACATCCTGGACGTGTATCAGGTGCTTGACACAAACAAATCCCTCAGAGGGAGCAGTCGCTTTATGACTCTCACCAAAGTGCGTGCCATCTGTGAGTTAAGGCTCCCATTTACCACTTCATATGCAAGAAATATTGCTGTGAAATGCAGAGAGCGCTGCCAAACAATCTTTTTTTCCATCCCAGTTTATAGGAGGAAGTGAGGTGCATCTGACATCTGCTTGAAACTGAAGCCCAACAAGCTTTTTTTTTTTTTTCTTTGTGGGAGATGTAAGACCCTGCAAACATGAGCGAGGCAAAGCTGAGACAAGATTTGAACTCCCAAGTCAAATTCCAAAAAGCAGATGACATTAATATCACACAAGGTTTGGCAGCTCCTAAGTACATGCAGAGAGACTGGGAGGGGGGCACATAACCCATCAGTCAGCCTTACCCTCTTTCCCCCGTCCCTGTCTTTCTCTCTGTCAGCCACATCAGTTTTTCAGACAATTGCTTGGGGGGACCTTGATAGGTTGCCTCCTTTATGTGGAAAGTGGGTGATCAACAGTGTAGTTTCCATTTTAGAATGAGAGAGTAATGTTCTTATTTTGCAGTTTGTTTTGTTGACTTTGTTACCCCTGCCCCCACCCAAAAAATCCTTTTTGCAGACACAACTTGATTCTCAGCTCTCTTTGTTATGGGAATATTTAAATTGCGAGACTTCTGAGGTTGTTTTTTTTCCTTAGCTCTTTGAGGTTACTAACTTGTTTTTAACCCTATATTGGATGCAAAATAAAGATCATTTCTCTCCATTAACACTAATATGAAATGCATTAACATGTTACAATCACTATTTGCGTTTAAGCACTGGTCTAGTTTTTCTTCTTTCAAACAATCCCAGTAGGATAATTTGATGCGCATCAGCGTGATTGATAGACAGGTAACTGTTTAGACAGCTAATCATATTATCCAGACACATTACCACTGTGTCAAATGAGCTCCCAAGATACATGGGCTTATTATAAAGGTGTCAACTTCACATAAGTTCAGCAGGTAATTAAAAAGTGATGAGTGTCAGTGACACCGACACTACTCTGAAATATGAAACTTATTTTAAATCAAACTCCTGTGGTTGTTCTTCTGTGCCAAAAATAGTCAACTGTGGATATTCACAAGCTCTGCTACAGGAGCTGAAATGGGTCAGATCCTGCCTGACCTCCTCTAGGCTTAATGCTACTGTATAAGACATTTTCCCTGCACAAGTACGATGGGTTTTACTAGCCGAAGGCTGCTATGTTTGTGGTGGTCTGACATTTAATTTATTTTTGTGTATTACTGTGCTGAACATTGCTTTTGAGAAAAAGGTGCTTGGAGTTGGAGAAAATAAAACAAGGACTGCCAGGTCTTCAAAAAATAACTTATTTTAATGTGACAATGAGGTTAATAGTGGGATTGTCTGCATGTGTTAAGCGTTGCATGTGCTATTCCCAATTGATCATCACAGTGATGTAGAATAAAATAATTCAAGTTGTCCTGGGGTCATCAGTGGTGGGCATCCTAATATGCTTCTCTTCTTCAGTTAATGAATTCATTTATATGAATAAATGAATTTCATGAAGTACTTTTCTTCTGGTAGACTTGAGCAGAGGTGCAAAAACGTGAGGGCAACAAGTTGATCCCTTTAGTCATCTTTATTGGACTACATGGCCCGTGCGTGTTTTGGAGAAAGGTCTGAGGCTTATGGATCAATTAAAACCTTCTGCGGAACATTGATTTAAGTACCTTTTTAGCATTAGAAACCACATATATATATATATATATATATATATATATATATATATATATATATATATATATATATATAAAGCATTTTAAATCATACTTGTGTAATATATTAAAGTGCTCATATTAGGCGTTGTAGTGTTATGTATCTTTTTTTGTGCATGTTATAGGTTTACAAAGTGAAAAAGCCCAAAGTCCACCCCAAAGGGATAAATGTTAAAGAAAACTCATAAAGTGACATTTTCACCATCTCACAGCTGAACTTAAATAGAAAGGTCAAATCAGCTTGACTGCAACCATGCCTGATAAACATGGCTTTTTATATTTGTTTAAATTAGTTTTGTTTCTACATCTATAAATCTTTGCTATTTATTGTTGTATTTGTATTGATCTTTGTATATTTGTCACTGCTGCAAAACCAATTGCCCCTATGGGGACAAATAAAGTTCTACTTGACTATCTGAAAAGTATCCTAAGATAACTTCTGTTGTGATTTGACACTATACCGTAAATAACAGTGAATTGAAATTAAATTGAATTTGTTTGGCTCTCTGAAGGCAATTAGAAATGAATTGAAAATGGCCTGTGTTCAGCTTGGTGACATCCTGTGGTGTCATAGTCCCTCTTGTCAGGAATGTTTAAGGAATTCTACTTCTCAACCCCTCTTTGTATTCCTGTCTCTTGATAACAGACGTTGGTGGATTTTTCTATTTTTCCCATGAAGAGATCTCCATTGATCATAAGGTGAGAGCAGGCATTGATGTTTTCTGGCTGGCTGAGAGCCGTATGCACAGATAAGATTAGGACTAGAATTGTTGAGCAGGAAGAGGCACTTGCACCATAAGTAAAGCAGCAAGCAAGATGAATTTGGAGTGCCTTGGATGGCACTGGTGAGAAAATTACCCCAATGTTGGTCAGCTTTCAAAAATGGATGCAGGACAATGATGAGAGAGAAACAGAAGAGTGGCATCTTTGAAATGGAAGTCTTCATCCTTTGCTGCAGATTTGTAAAGCATGAAAACACCAAATTAAATAATTCTAATAACTCTAGAGATTTAGAATAACTCTAAATAGTTATTCCTTTGCTTTGAAAAAAGGTTTCTCCTGAGAGTCCTGCAATTTTCCAGTTAAATTTGACCTGGGATATTGTTTTGTTTGGCTGAAGTTGAGGCCAGAAATTAATGGGGCAACAGCAACTAAAGAATTGTTTTCGTTTTGAAACTGATCATTGGTTCAAATGGAACACACGCAAGTTTTGTTTTTTGTGGCGGCGACCGTACTTCCAGGCACTTGTTGTGTTGCGGCCATGGAGCACAGTTTACGGTGCTCTATAGTGTGACTTTATTCTATGTTGAAAAAGTGGTAAAACTGTAAATCACCATTGAATTAAAAAAAAATCCTCTTATCTGTGAAATAAACATGTGATCCATCACTCAAAAACGATGCCCAACCCTAGTATCGTTCATAAACCTTCGATACCAGTTCCTAAACAATATTTTTTTTTAATGACTACATTACACATTAAAACACCAATCTTTTCATTTATTTTTCAGCTCCTTCTATGTGAACCCGTCTCTGTGTAGCATAGAGTTTTTCCTACGCGCCTCTATGATGTGTAACGTTAGACAGCCAATCACCAGCAATGTTAGGTCTTGGTAGAAACATGCTGCATGCTTATTGGCTTCCTGACACTGATTATATTTACTCCTTTAAGTATTGAAATTAGGTATTGAATGACAAAGTATTTTTTGATACTTTATACTTTAGAGGCAATTTGGCCGGTGCCTAAAAAGTATTGAATTTGATACCCAGCCCTACATGTTGCCTTAGTGCAGCCTTTAGGATACATGTTTTATTGTTATCCCCAATGCAAGTCTGCATGGGTCCATTGGCTTCTTATTATCTGGCCTGGAATCTGAGTTGTGGCTGGGCCCCAATTATGTTCAGTCTAATCTAATTGAGTATAGGGCTGTATTGTCTTGTCTGGGGTCTGTGTCAATATGTCTCATACTCAAGTGGATCCAAGCTGACACCTTATCATCTTTGATTATGGGGAGGCATCTAATTATCACAGCAGAAATAATTGTTGAGGTGAAACAAGAAGTGTGAACTGTGAAGTACAGGAAAAATGACTTGTCTGCTGGTTAATTGATGGAGGATTGTGCTGCTGCTGGTGTTGGATTCCTCTCTCTATTTGGGTCTGTCCTCTTTGACTACATTTTCGATCGGTTTAATAGGTTTAATTGTTCTAAGGTCTCTTTGTATTAGATCTAACTGTTGGTCCATTCTGGATTTATACACAACTTTTACAAACCACGACAAAACAAAGTTGCAGTGAATACAATTAAAAACTAGGTTTCATTGCTGTGGATGAGATAAGCTTCAGGTCCATGTCCTAATTAAAAAGTAGACTGTGCGTGGATGGACTTAATGGTTTGATTTTGTATGTATTAATACTCTCTTGAGGCCTCCCCCCCTCCAAGCAGTTATCAGCAAGCCACATTTTTCAGTTAGCCAGTCGCCTGCTGCCCATTGACTGTTGTCCAACAGAGGGGGCTTTAGGCAGGTGCTGGGCTCTGACATTTAGACCCTCATTGTCCTCGACTGCTAATCCCTCTATTGTGAGCGATTAGCAATATCCTGGTCGCTCAGCTCTGGAAAGGGTGAAGAGGCCGTGTGGGGTGGGAATTGTGCCACAAATGAACAAGGACAATAGAGCGTCACAAACTACGCTGTCTAATTTCATTATCCTGACATGTTAGTGCTTTGTTTGCTGTTTGTGTGTCCCCTGATACGCGGTGGAAGGATTGCGGCTGACAGAGAGCAGTGGTCAATTGGTGGGTAGGTCAGCTGCTTTTGATTATATACAGTCAAGTGGGTTTTCTCAAAGCAGTGCTAAAGGCTAGACCACTCATTTAAAATGGAGGCATGACTCCTGTCTTTCGCCAAATGACACAATAAAAAAGAATTGGATTTTGATCATCAGTGTCTGTGGACACTGCAGACCCGACTGAGACTGATGATCTGTCGATACCACGTCAGTTACAGTGACACTTCTCAATCCAATCAGCAGCACTCAGCTGAGCAGGGCAATAAAGGACAAAGAGAGATAAGAGTTGAGCAGGATGGAGGGATGGACAGAGAAGTGAGAACAGAATAACCGGATATTGACAAAAGCAGCCCGGATCTGATTGGGGGTCATGACGGAGTGACAGGGAGTTATTTGTCTAACTTAAGCCTAGATCATCTGCTGTTGCTCCTAACAGTGTTGAATGAGAAGTTATGTGCGCAGGTCTGTGCCAAGCTCCGACAGTGATTTAAAGCCCTGTGCCCTTGGTTTAGTAGTGGCCCACAGGAATGTCAACTAGTGCATTGGCTACCATTGAAGCTGGTGCTTGGCACCTGAGCCAACATTTGTAATGCAACCGTAAGTGGCGCAGGAACTTTTAAGCAACACTATGAATTATTCATGTGGCCCATATATTCTATACATGTAAATGTAAATTCAAGAAATAGATTAAGTGTACAATATATAGGGATTGCTATTTATTGTCCCCAAGAAATGTCAATTTGCAAATGTCACCAGAAGAAATATTGTGCAAAACTTACACAATAGTAACTTCTGAACATTAAACAACAATGGGGATAACAATACTCAGCCTACTTGTATGTATGTATATATATATATATATATATATATATATATATATATATATATATATATATATATATACATACATACATACATACATACACGGCAGTGAAGGTTCATTTGATAGCTTTACGAGCTGTAGCAACATGATAATCTCACTGTAAATCTTGTCTTTTATGCTTGCTCATTATGTTGTATATGTTTGACATAAATCCATACTAATGTATCCAGATGTATTATGTTAGTTATTCAGAGCCAGTGTATAAAGTTGTGTTAGATAATGCTGATTGCAACAAATAAAAAATGCTGGCAAATAAAGCAGTACAGAAAAATATTATTTTGTAATTAATAATTCCAGATTTTCAGCAATGAGTTGGCCTCCCTATTACAAAATGAAAGCAGTGAATACCCTCCATGCTTCCCAATATTAACTCATGATCATTTTGACAAACACATAATTACAATAACTGGACACTCAATCTGTCCTTATGGATTACAGAGGCCACCTAAACTGTAACAGAGCCAATATTTTAGAAAAGACAATACTAGTGGTTCTTAATGGTAAACCCTTCGAGCCTGGAAATCCTTTCTGGCTGTGGTGCCTACCTTTGGAAAAAGAAATGTGCAGGTTTTTTCTGACACCCTGAGGTTGTCTACACACCATCATCATCAGCAAAATCGTTTTGCACTGATTTGAGTCATTATTTTCCTGTGCGGAGCAACGATGCCAACTCTCACTGCAGTGCTGCCTTGCTACCGGCTGTGCTAAAGGTCAAATTATTTGAACCCTTTTGTCACTGACTGATGAGTTAACACCTGGCCGAGTAGCTTGGAGACATCATATCTCTGTTTTATTAGTCTAATTTGTTTTAGCTTTTCAGCATTTTGAGTATGAACAGTTCCCTGTTAAATTACATTGTTACAAATTGAAAATGAGATAAGCACTCAGCAGTCTGAGTGGACTCTCCATTGCTTCTGGCCATGAACTTTTGTCATGTGTGCACACGTCTGTATGTCTGAACATATAGGAACCTCAACCCAGGTATCTTCTAATGACAGTGCCATGATTTGTAGAATCCTCAGGGCCTACTGCAGCAGGATTTGCTTGAAAAATTGATTGTGATTGAATTGTGAGTAATGGTAGTCATATACGTCATATATACTAACTGATGCCCCACAGCACTCTGCTTTAAATCACTGATTTAAAGGCTTGATTGTCTTACCATCCTTTGGGCTACGTCTTTGCAATCTCACTGCCTTGGTTTAGAATGAAAACAGAAGTACTCCTGGTGAAACGTTTAAACTGTCAATTTACTGAACCTCAAACGATGAGAAAGTTCCTCCACCTAACCTTCTATACCCGATAATGTCAACTCAATTGTCAATCTTTTGCAATAGTAAATATATTGCAAAAGATTGATGGGTGTAGCATGGGCAAAAAAAGAACCTATCACAGTTTGGAGCAGATTGGCCTTGGCAGAGGTCTGCGCTCTTCGGGTGTCCTTCCAGTTGCATGGGATTTTGATGTTCAATATCAAATGAGGCACTTGAGAAATAAGTGAGCTATTGTGTTGTTGTAGTTGTTTTCCTACTGTGCCATGTCAAGTCACAGTTGGAAAACTCTTAACAAAATTCTTGGAAATAGTTTTCTGATGCTGACTGAAAGAGCATTTAAATTGAACAGCAGAGCAGGAGGTAATTGTAAGGTAGCGTGCGGTAATTCCATGCCACACAGTTGCCCCCAACTGACCTTTAATCTCGAGGTTGCTGTCTCGCCTGGCTTAAGGAAACATAGACTTTTTGATGTGTTTCAAGCACAGGGAGGCAGACAAGGTACAAATAGGATGAGGGAGGTGTTGCTCTGTCTGTACGTCCAGAGCACAGGAAACACTTCTGTCCCAGTGGCTGTGAGCAGCTTTGTTTTTTGCGATGTCAACTCCCAGTGCAGGCCCACAATCTTCGTGCTGGTTGTGTTAAAACATGCTGGCATAATCCTCAACACTGTGACAGGAGCAATTTCCATGCTGTCAGCTGCCAGTATGTGCATTAATGGCTTATATCTGTAACTATGGTGCGTACCATTTACCTGCAGTATCAGGCTTACATTCAGCCTTAGACATCCTCTGTCCCCTCCACTGTTCGATTGGGAACATTTCATATGGTCGGTTTGCCCTTGTTAGCAACACTTTTCCTTTGTTTGAGAGAACTAAAAAATTCCACACTGTCAGTGTAAAATCTTCCACCTAGGCAAGAAAATGTGCTCCTGTCTTATTGATATAATCAATCAGAAATGGTGAAAGAGTAAAACTGACTTGGCCGGGCGAAAAACGTTTTTTAAATAAGAACCCAAAATAGCCTCACACACTAAAGCACACTGAGGAAGACCAACCCAAACAAAAAAAGAACCATTAAGAAAGCTCAGACAAGTAAAAGTATGTCCCCAAACCTTATATGATGTACTGTATACACATCAGTGAGTACGCAAGTGAGCTGGTTCAAGGGGAAGCACACCATTTAGATCCACTGGGCCGCTAACCTGGAGAGGGTGGAGGACACAGGAAGCAGCAGAGCAGGTTGAGCCATACTAGGGCCGATGAACAACATGCTTCTGAATATGTGCTGGCAAAACATATCAGCACTGTTTATTGCATTCTCAAAAACAAAGCACTTTTTCAGTCTAATCTCGTTTGATGCATCTTTGGGTGGAAACCGACTGTGATCTGACACAACTGACAAACTACACATCTGATCAGCGTAGCAAGAAGTCATTATATTGTAGATATACTCCACTGGATACTTTACTTGAAGGTGCACAATCTCAATGTGTTAATGTTATTCTGTCATTGCTCACTTTATTTTGCATTATAACCACAGCTCAACCAGTTATTCTTTCATCATGCGTACCTGTATTTTTCCTGACAACCTAAAAAAATTAACCACTGTAAGAAAACAGTGTACTGTTTAAGCAGTAGCTCACTACAGGCCACAGTGCATTGTGATTATATCACTAAGAGATGTTATTTTGCCCGATGCAAAAAAAAAAGTAAACCAGATTGCTTGATTTGAGTTCACATCAGTCTATTAGACACAAATGTAAATGGGGTCCAGGTTTAAAAAAAATCTCTAAATTACCCTTTAACGTCAGAAAGACGTATCATACATATGTATGCTTCAATTATATTCTCAGACGGTATTTAGATTCTTTTATTACTTTGTGATGCGACTGACAGACGGCCTGTCTTGTTTCATTACCGAATATGAGAGTATTCCGTGCGGCCGCCATAATCTCTATCATTCCCCATGATAGAGAGCACAGGCAGCCGTGACTACAAGGGTTGTATTGGAGATGTTTTCCTTAGTGTGTGTGCTACTGAACAGGAGAATATAACTGAGATTTTATTTATTTATGTGTGTGTGTGTGTGTGTGTTTGTGTGTAACAATAAAATACATACAATAAATGCAATGCCATAAACATGTAACTAGTATGCATGATAAATGTATACAGTATATGTTTGTACAGTGTTGGATCTGAGGTAGTTAATTCAAGAGTGCAAGGTTTATGCATTTTGTCCATATTTCCTCTAATGTCCCATTATTGTACATTATGTCCCATGACTCAGTTATGAGTTTACTCCACAAGATACCGGATTCCAGAGAGAAAAGACACAGTACAAATGAAAAGAGAATTTCAACTCATATAGTTCATCAAAGCAATACAAGATCTAGTGTGTTGGCCTTCTAGCCCCAGGGATTACATTATTTTGGACAATTCTAAACCTCACAATTTACATTCAGCACTATTATTCAGTGCCAACACAGGAAGTTTCCTAGTGTATAACGAGGAGGAAAGTAAGGGTGTGGAGGTTTGGGTGGTGAATGGGCATGTAGTGCATCGGCCTTTCTGATGTTTTTTTGCCAGCCCGTCAATCAGCTAAATTAGGTATTATACAAACAGCCTCAATATGCAGTATTTTATTATTTCCATGTCCACTCCTGCTGTAGTCGCATCTTATACAATTAACATTAAAGTTCTTGTCTTGCTTATTAGCCATCCACAAGCCATGTGTTGAATCTGTTGTGCTTTGTTTTCATTGACAGGTAAACTCCTCTGTGTTGTTAATTTGACTTTAAATGACCCTGATAACCGTAAATTTGCTTGGATGATCAGCAATGTGATCAGCCACATGGTATCCATACTGTACATGTAGTAGTAAATGCGCCTTTAACCTGAAAGTGACAGTAACACTTCTAACAAGCCTGCAGGCAAATGAGCAGCCATCATGAGTTGTTCATTGGACGAGCTGTGTAAAGTTATGGCAGCATGCATCTTTATAGAGCAGAATCACAGGAAATGTCATTATCCTGAAAGATCATCAGGACTTCATTACCCAGATGTCAATCTGCTGAGACAGCAGCCAGTAGCTAACATCAGTAGTCCCACCACACACTCAGATACACACCACTGCTACCTGTCATACTGTGCCGTGATAGTTAATGTGATGTATTTGACTTTTTGGAGGTATTAGCCATGTATCAGTAGAAGCAGAGGACATTTATTACAAGTCTGACAGAAGAGAGTTGGGTGGCACAAAGCCCGGCAAATGCACATCACCGCTATCAGCCCGTCACGTCCTTGGCCCATCGCTTTTGAGGAGAGAAGGATGGAAGGACAGGGAGGGAAGGATAGAAGGAAGAAGAGAAGACATGCTGAGATCCAGAGGGAGGAGGGGTGCTGAAATGAAGGAGAGTGATCTGAATAGAAAGGAGGGGAGGCGGAAAGACGGAGGGAGGAGTGTTAGGAGAGATTGGACAGACAAAAAGAACGGCAACGAGTGCATGACTGATGAAGACTGGAATGAACAGAGAAGGATAAAAAAAAAAAACTTGTACAAAAGGGGAAGACAAGATAGAAGGTGGGCTTAAAAACAAAAAGGGAGAAAAGGAGAGGGAAGATAAAGCATGCAAGAGGTGTGGGCATGGCAACGATGAGTTATGATAACCCTGAGCACATTGAATAAATAAACACATCAATATAATCGGATTGTTTTAAGCAGGGTGTCAACGTACCCCTGCAGTCACATTGCTCCTGATTAGCGTCTATGGGCCGCGTCTCTGTAGCAGCTCTATACATACAGTACACACTTTGAATAGTGTCATGTTTTGCATTTAAATAGAAGACAAAGGCGGTATTATGCTTTGACTGCAAATCAAAATGGAAATGGGATGCTGAGCATTCCCTGAGAGTGGAAGTGAGAACACTCTGCTGCGGTTGGATCTGCGACTGTGCTGACAACAGAGAGGGAATAGAGTGGAGACTCCCTGTGGGAAGTAATTAGTATGGACAGTTTTAAGTGTTGACACCGCTGGCTTTGCTTTCAGATCTCCCATTTGCTTTTTCCTGCTGTCTTGGGAAAACATTTCAGTGCCAATTTCAGATTTTTTTCCCCCTCAAATTGAAAGGTTCCCTGGTCTTTTGTTTGCTTAGGAAGTTTCATGAGCTGGCAACCCTTAAGCTGTAAGGGAAAAAAACATTGTAGAATTTCATTAAAATTGAAAAACCTGACAATAGTTCCCCAATTGTTACAAAGTTGACTTTTAGGTAATTGCGAGCTCTAGCTCTAAACTGTACCCTTAGGTTACAATTACTATCCTTCAATTATAAGGATCGAAGACTCTTGATTGTTAAAAAAAAAAAAAACAATAAAGAATCTAGCACACTGCCGATCCCTTGTACTTTTACGTGATGAATCTCTGGGGGCTGAAAGGGTGTTAATAAAGTGAGTACAAGTGTGCTGAATTTCTTGTTTATCTCTTTCTTTTTTTACTGCTTTATAACTAACCTCCAAGCCATATTTTGAATAAATTCAAAGATTATGCAGTTGTAAAATCCTGTGTCATTTATATTGTTCCCAGCAAGATGTTGCTTGCCTTTTCGGGACACTCTGAGTCGTGTCATCTGGTCAAATCTGGTCATTTCACAGTGTGGATGGATGTTTCCAGACATACATTACTCCGGAACTAAATGGTTTTGTGCAGCTACAAGAAACAGAAACGGTTATATCAAACAGTATTGTAAATCAACCCATTCATTGGGCCATTATATACTGCCAAATACATGCTACTGTAACTTAATTTACAGATGTGTTCAAACTATATTTTGGTAAACAGGCGTATTCTCTCTACGTGGTGCAGATTCAGCCCACTTATTTACTTCTGTCTGTCAAGTTGTTGCCACTTCATTAGTTTAATTTTAGTGCTGAACACAGAATAAAGGAGAGGTCATAAAGACTTAAGTGTCTTTGCTAGTTCAAAACCGATGCAGTTGTTAATTTCCAGTCCAGTGCCCACTCTGTTTAAATAGCAAATGTACCTGCGCCCATCTGTGCACCCATGGGCGTGCTGGTCTTACAGGGAGGTGTGTTCAAGTGCATTCTTGCCGTATTGCTATCTTGAGGTTGCAGAAAATGATTGCGCCGTTGACCAACAAAAACCTGGTCTAAAGTCAATAATGCAGCATTTCATTGTTATTTTTACAGCGCATTAGTAAAATGTGCCTAGGCTCATGCACAGCGTGCACACTATGCTTGTTACACATACAGGGACGTGCAGCAGCACACAAACATGCAAAACATTAAAATCTAAAATATTACATTGTGAAATAGTATTGTATGATCAGCTTGTGCACTTTCACTTCATGCACTAGCAGATCAGTTTCTTCTCCTGAAGATCTCAGCAAATCCGCCATCGTCAAAGGCAATGAGCCAAGGTACAAACACGCCCGGCTTTTGAAGGAAATGGGAGATGACACTCTGATTGGTTTATTGCCTTTGATTAATTAAGACACTAAGTACAACCCTTTTGAACCATGCGCCTGGCGGACCCTTCTTTCAGACGTTAAACTAGAAAAAGTGGATTCGTACACGCGCCTGCGCCAGGCGCTTCACGCCATGAGCTTACATCGTTAAAACAGGGCCATAGGCTTATATAGTGACCCTCCCCTCATGTATTTTTTAGCTCACAATAATAAAGTCAGAAGTCAGTCCGGCTAAAAGAAAATAAAACTGTGTTGAATGATTCTGATGAAATGATTTGGTTGATATTAAAATCTTTTTTATCTCTTGTTCAGGATTTATTTGCAGCAAAATGGGTCACAACGTTTTCTGACGATGATGTTACTCTCTTTGGAACAATAGTTTATTCGAAGCCATTTGGGATTGTACTGTATTATTTCCTGGTGGCTTACTGTATATTACATTCATACAGATCAGTCAGAGCTGATGTCAGTATGTGGGCAAGCAGCATGCATAAGTCTTTGTCCACATAGGTGTTTATTTGAAAACCTAGAACTAGATGCTTATCATGTCTGAGTAATGTTTTCATATAGTATAGTGGAAAAGGCCTCAACCCCTTTTGTATTTGCATGGCATTTGAGGATTACATTTAATCCGTTATGAATTGTGTGCACTTCAGAGGAGTCCTACATCCTGTGGCTTTAACACACTGAGACAAATCCCAATAGATAATGGGCGTCAATTATTTAGAGTTCGACAAATTATAATGATCTTAAATACGGCCCAATTTTTTCCCTTTTTTTTTTTTTTTTTTTTAGGCATTATGGCTCTCATCTTATTGCAACCCCTGTTGTCCTTTCGGGTTCACTGTAAACATTTTCCCCAGAAGCTTCTCTAGTCTCCGTTCGGGCCTTGGGGGATAGTGGCGTTCGCCAGGGCGTGGATGCTTGAAGGCGACACCTTCAATGACCTGAGGAACCACAGCTGTGACAGGCCGCCAACGTGGCTGTCACTTGTCCTGACTGATGGCAGACATGCAGCCTCTTCCTGCCAGCTAACATCTGAGAGAGCAAAGAGCCCGACACTCATCCTGACAGCAGGGGGAGGATGAAAGCGGTGGATGAGGAGAATGAAGGACTGCAACAAAGAGGCAGGCGTGTTGTTGTTTTGTTGCTTTAAGTCCCCACATTTGAGTTTCTCTTAACACATCTATGTGACATACATAAGAGGTGCATCTATAATAGCGGACATGTTGACTTGTCATTTACAGTACAGGTGTACCTAATAATAACATTAATAATGGCTCTATTCCTTTGATAGTCTCAGCGAAGTAAACCAGTTAGTCAGCATTTACAAGAGCAGGGCTCTGGATACTGACTCGCTGGTACCTTATATTTGCTGCTGTGACTTGCATCAGAGGCGGCGTTGTAGGGTTACAGGTGGAGTGAAGAAACAGCCCATTATGTTATTTTTGTTTTATTTTTAACAACAAAGACAACCAAAGAACTATGAACTGCTTTAGTGGAAGACCGATGCTGTGTATTAGCCCAGCTTACACCTATAGACCGTGTAATGTTATACAATAATGACAGATGGCGAGGGATTGGACATTGTCTATTCTGATTGATTAATAAGGCCTCCTGTTAAGCTATAAGCTACAGTCAAAACCAACACCTATACTCCTGATTAAAAAAATAAGAAGAGTGAAGAGCTGAATCAAATTACCACACAGTAAACCAGATACAATTACTGGACATCAAATAATACCTGTACACAGTGCAGCGGGTGGCAGGAACTAATGGTTAATAGGGGACAAGCAGTTCATTTTTGCCCTGGGGCCCCCTGTAGGTTAACCCGGTCATGGATTGGGACCATAATACTTGTCTTTTTATAATTACTTTCAATAAATAAATACATTATCGTCTTGGTCTGTGCTCATAATAGAAATTATAAACCTTAGTATTATCAATGATTTTATGACTCACACAACAATACTCATGGTTTCACTATTAAAGGCAAGCAACTGAATTATCGAGTGAATCCTAAACAAAATCAAATTTTGCTGAATGTTTCATATGTTCATACATTTTACAAAAGGGTATTTTTAAAGTATTATATTATTTTTTTAAAGTAGTATTAAGAATTTCTTGAGGACAGGCAGAAGTTTACACCCACTCTTTCAAAGCACATTAATCTTACTTGGACATACTAAATTGACAACAATAAGAAAACAAACATTTTGTCAGTTCTCCATCAGCAGCCCTGAGTGTTGATGTCTGCATTAGACTGAAGACACAAAACCAGTGTGCCTGTGGGCTTTTAACCTTGGATAATTGTCATATATTTCATTTTAAATGGTATCATTTAAAATGGACGCACATTTCAGATGTCATTTTTGACAAGCACACATCAATTTGATCAGTAGGCTTATTAACTTAACTCCATATAAGAGAGAACAACTATTCCGTAGCCAGGAGAGTTGATGGGAACAAAACTGCACATCATGCATCAATATACAGGGCTGTCACTTTAATGCTCTATAGTTGCTAAATAGATGATATGCCTCTACTCTCTTGGCTATTTTCTCTTGTTACAAATGACCACTATTGATATGATTGAGATTTTACTGTGAAAGGATTGCGAGTTTCCATTGAACATACATTATTAACCACAAGGCAAGAAAGCAAATGCGTAGACGGAGGGTAATGTGATGCAGTGAGCATTTCGAGACACAATCAATATTGTCACCCACATGAGGGAAAAAGAGTTAGGCAGATGTTAGAGGAATTGGAATCAGATGACATTTACAGTTGAAGATATTGACATATTTCATGTGCCACAGCTCGTGTGAAGTCTATTTGCAAGCCTTATTTAAATACACTTTACATAACTTGAAAATCATAGCATACCATTGTGAATGAAATGAGATGGCAAAAACCTCCAGTCCTTAATAAAAAAAAAAAGAGCTTCTGGATTCCTGCCGGTCTGTTGGTACTTTCAGAGATGAGGCTCTCTGAACTGTCTATAAGTGCCATGATGCTACAGCATGGTGTAGATGTGTTAAATACTTCCTTTCTGTTGCTCTTATACCATATGACTGAGATGTGGTGAGATGGGTCTTGATTCAACCAAACTGAATCAGTCTTGGGCAATGATGGGTAAGGATTTTAATGTAAGGTTGCATAATGATTTCAAAGTGTAACTGCCGGGTTTTTTTAACCTGTGAACAACAATATTTGAAATTGGTCTAGTATTAAGCGAGATCGCTTTCCGTTCGTTAGCGGCAAAACAAGCTACACCGTTAGTTAATCATTTCCTCCTGGAATTCGCGATGTCGCGATAACAACAATTCACGCAAATTCAAGCAATCGTCGTGAATTAGGTGCGACTTGCAATTTTAACCAATCACAGCAAATTTTGACCAATAACCAGAGTTTCCCATGACTTCAACCAATTACAGCAGTCCCACTTGTATTGCCAGACTTTTTATTCAAACTTCTTTTTGGCAAATTTTACTGTCTCTTGCAATTTAATTGCAACAGAAAATGTGTCCATAATGTTGTCTGACACTTATAATATTAATCTGAGTCTGTCAGTGGCAAAACAAGCACTTTTGTGAAGGTACTGTAAATAGAAGCTGGACAATTGCCCAGAGCTGCTGCCCCCGCGACCCGATACGGGGTAAGCGGATGAAGATGGATGGTTGGACAGTTGCCCTATTAACTTACATTGTAGATTGTTTCGCCGTTGCCGACTACAGTGAACTCACGTAATACCGGACCATTGTCAAAGATTGTTGTTCCCGTCAGTCACTTAAAGACAAAAACATAGGAAAATAGGGTCCAGGTTGAAAATAAACAGTTAGCATTTAAAATGTATTACTATGACAATGACAATGAAAAGTTGCCATGTATGTGCACTCACAGACGAATGCTAACCTAAAAAACAGACTAATCCAATTTTTCTCTTTATCACATGCCAAGTTTTGTCAGAGTTCACTCCGGGCAGCAGGGTTTATGGATGGTGATGGTCTGTCTGTCGTTTCATCCCTGCTGGGCTGCTACCACGGCTTGTGACTTTTAGTCATGTTACATCATGAATGAGGGGAAATCGAATTTATATGAAAATATGCTGAATGTCAGTGATGTAATATGTAATACCAAGGTTCATTTTTTGGGGGGGACATGCAAGGTGATGCCATCCTGCTGTGGAAAAAGTTTTACAAAATTCATCAGCTTTGAAAACTTCACATTCTTCCCTTTCCATTTGCTTTGAATTAGGGACAGTCAGCATTGTTTAAACACCACTATTTAAAGTCTATTCATATGTTCTGTTGCATTATACATTTGTATGGGCTTGCTGCAACCGAGTGTCTTGTCCCGTGTCTGGCTGTCACAGGCCGTGGCACTCTCTTCAGCTGCATTCATGTCGTTCCATCGGCCCTTCAGGGAGACACAGAAAAACCACAGCATCAGTTTTTCATTCACTTAAACCAGTCTATTTTTACGATTTCCTGACAAGTGATGGGCAAAGAATGGCTGTTGTCTCCTAGAAGCAAAGGCAGATGTAATGTGACATGTTTATTGTGCCGCAAAACTTCTTTGAGAGGGGGTTATGGTCAGGGACAGGGTGGATGGTTGGGCCAACGAAGTGTCAGACTTAGACACTAAAGACCATTGTTTGCATCCTGTCTTTTACCAACAGTCAACAACTACCATCTTTAATTTGCTGAGTTTAATTAAGCTTTAAGTTAAGCTTGCGCGGGATGTTTTTTGTTTGTTTTTCGTGTTTGATCCTATTTCTTGTTATTAAAACCACGTTTTTTTACACAGACCTGTTCATCACTCCTTCCTTCCAAATAATTTCTTGTGCCAATCAACTTTATATCTGGTGTGCGCCACATCTGGGCATTCAACAGTTTTTAAAGAAGAAAAAAATTCTATATCTACAGTATAAATAGATATAACCCGCTTTGAGTTTGTAAAGACTTTCTGTCAAGTGTTTTTCTTTCTTTTTTTCACAGTTTGACAGCAGCCAGTACATTTTCCCCAGTTATGTTTATGAGCTTAGCAAGGGGGAGTAAGTACAGTAGCAAGGGAGCCATTATTGTCTGACATAGTTCACTGACTAAATCCAGCATTGCAAGAAGCCTCCTGAAGTCAAGCTGAGAATAGTTGACAGCAACAGTGGTTTTCAAAACAAGGTTTTATTTCAGCTAAAAGGGGCCACAATCAGGATGTCAATGACACACATCGCCTATACAACTCCTTATTTCAACTGCAAGATTAAATCAAAAACACCGCAGGTATGAGAACACAGTTACTGTTGCATGGAAAGCAAAGTTGGTTAGACAAAAAAAATGTAAAAGTAAATACATAATAAAGTTTTAAATAATCATCACTAATCAGAATAATCATTTTCAAACTGCAAGCATACAGTAAAAATGGGTCCACCCCTCCCTTTATAAATATTTTACTAATGGATTATAACTACGCACACAATCTAGTTATTACTCTGCCAGTCATAAAAGTGATACAAAAGTCACATCTCTGACCCCGATCAGAAAGACACAAACAATCCCGATTTGTAGTCAGTAGGTGACTTCTTGGACACACAGCTGGAGCGGCTAAAGCCATGGGATTCATACAAAGCTTCGACTCATCACTTTTATTTTAAAACATGTTTTCAGGGCTAATGTGTAGATGTTGTATGATTTTGCTGACAAAATTGTATTATACGTTATTGTGACATAAGATGACCTATTTAGAGAATGCTGCTTCATCAGTATTCCAGATGGTGCTAGGAAAAATATTCAAATAGGCCTCATGTTGCATGCAGGTTTCCTTTATACCATTGTGTAATCAGTGAAGGAAATTACTGTATATTATCTGTAAAATGGATCGTGTGTGTGTTCACATTGTCTAGTTGAGTGATTCCCCACCAGTAGTACTTGTTAACCATGTACTGTATATAGAAAGCATGCAAATAGATAGCTCACATAAGTTAATAAAATACAAATTATACATTGGTACAGCTACAATGGACTGATTAAGTAAGAGTTAATGAAAACTGGTTGATAAGTTGGTGGTGAAGATGCTAAAAAATGTAAAGCATTGCAGGAAAGTCCGGTGTGGGCGAATCAGAGAACATAATAATTAATCCATCTGCTCATGTATTGTGAATAATACATTAATTGGCTGATTCTTTCTAGGGGCTTTGAAATGCTTAAAATGTAATGTAATATTCCATGTATCTTCATGTATCATGTACCCCCTGCGGAACAGTCTTGCGGCCCCAGACCCCTTCGGGCCCCTAACGCCCAAGGTTCACTGTGTGACAATTAGTTCAGGTTAATTTCATTAACTGCCGTTTTGCTTGGGAATATGAAAATATGCATCACATCAAACCACCAATCTTGTGGTTAAGGGGCACGCCACATCCGAGCCACTGCCACCCCGAGGCATAACGAGGGGCTTTATGTCTAAATCCCATTTTAAGATCTTCATTATGCCAGCCTACATTGTGCTTACATTTAAGGGGCATTTCTAACACATCCCCCCACAAACCTAAACAACGTTATAGGTCAATTTCTGAAGACACCCATAACGTTTTATTCACTGCCACACGGAGGCAGTACAATATGTGACCATATTCATGTGAGCGTTCTATTTAATGTTAACTGAACTAGTTAAGTTTAGGCAACAAATTACTTAGGGTTAGTAAAACATCAATGATTGGCTTAAAGCGATTTCCGTAAAACTACTTAAATGAGAACCTAACGTGATATCACAGATGTGATTGTGTCATGGACTAATTATCCATAAAACTTTGGTTCATTTCAAAATGACAGTTGACTTTTAGTTTAATTTGGTTAAATTTAAATTTCTATACTTAATTTGTTTGTTTGCTCTTGCAATGGTGGCTACATCCACGCTGCCTAACAAGTAATGTAATTGTGGATCAGGCTGTAAATTAATTTAGTTTAATCATATTAACAGACATTAATCCTGGGGCCTCGTAATATTCACGCAGAGGAATAGTGTACACAATGCATAGAGAGGGGGAGGAATGAGCCAAGCCGAGCAACTCGTTTTTGCCCCGAGGCCCCTAGCTGATCAGTATGATCATGCAAAAAGAAAACTTTTTTTTCTAAAAAAAACAAAACAAATAGGTCTGACTACTTAATGAACTTACTCAATAATATAAGCATTCTCTCTGGGAGCTTAGGTTACCTTATGAGATGGCCTGAAGACCATTTCCATCAAAGAGGAGTTACGTGCTGTAGAGTAATTGTATGTATTTTGGGGATTAGCGGCAGTCAAGACAATCCTGAGACCTACTCAAGACAGAGACTAAACTAAATTAATTATGGTTCTTTTCCACTGTGGCTTTATTAAGAAATATTATTTACGAGAAAGTCCAAAGACAAGATGCACGTGTTTAAATCCAAATTGTCAAGCAATGCTAACAGTATATGTAAACAATATCAAATTGAGTCATAGCTCAAATTCTTCACAGTATTGGGTGGCACATATTTGGTTTCATTTTAAAGGATTGGGAGGGGAAGTAGTTCTTCACCTATCTTAATCTGCTGTCACTTTTGGTAGTTACGAGAGCTGTAGAGTTGTCAGAACCTGTTCGGCGATCCCTGCAGGTGGTGACTAATTAATCAGGTGTGAAAAATAGACTGTTGACGTTTTGCTTTACAATAACAACTTGCTTCTGAAGATTATGATGTGATTAAAGAGTCTGACGTGATTTTGCCTGGAATGAAACTTCTGCTTCAATGAAACTGTGACCAAGTGAGGCTGTTTTCTGGGATTTATTTTGTTTTACCTGCATCACTTCATAAAAATCTTTTCTTTTCTAAAGTTGTGGAAGTCATCATTTTTTTCATTTTTCTGTGTGTTATAGAACTGGTGCCAAAGTGTTTAGTGTATATCTAATCAGTAATCCCCAGGTGTTTGATATATACTGTATATGGGGCTGATCAGACTTTTTAAACACTTAACCTGCCTTTGAGGTTTCTTTACCTTCCTTCTTTAGTTGAATAGCAATGCCGGTCTCAGATTTGGCTGTTCTCCATACACTTTGCTCTCTTAAAAGATGCAACAGTACAGTTTGGCAGCTGGCACAAAGGGAGAGTTAGGAGATAACACATTACCCGGGACCAAAGCAGGGCTGCTAACTCCCACATCTAAGACATCCGACATCCAAAGTACACATTTTTATCAAAAATGCAAAGAGAGTTTTCAGCTGGCTTTTTTCATTTAAAATACAAAGTAGACTGGCAGAACTAGTAGAATTCAGGGCAGGATTCATGTCTGTAACCACTGAAAGATCAAACACGGGCACATGTATAGTAATGATGATTAATGTGTGTTGTCCTTGTAAATACATCATTTAAATTAAATAAAAACACATCAAAACATGTTTGACTTGTTAAGTGCAATATGCATTTATGTATGTACAGAAAAATGATTACGCAAGTAAGACAGAGAAATATGGAATAGGAAGAAAAAGACCCGACTCTTATTAAAGATTAAAACCTCAGAAGGAATACTTTTTTTTTTAAAGCACGATGAGAGGCAAGCAAAAGTTTTCATTCCAGCCAGTAAAAACATGTCAGATCTGCAGAAAAGAAACCAGAAGACAACACAACCCAACATGGGAAATAGTCTTATAAGAACAAAAAAATAGAGAAAAAAAGACAGCCAAGTAAATAGGCAAGTCATGATAAAAGAAAACAAAGAAACAGGGTTGCAGAAAGTTTTGTGTTAATAAGGAATATATAATAAGCAGATGGGTTCTTAGTCAGAATTAGACATTGTTGAAATTGATTTACTAATGTGTTTTCATTTTTTCCTTTCTTTTTTTCTAATCCTACGTCTGGGTAACATCTTTGCTATTCAGGACGGATTCTATTTTTGTATATTTTGGGGCTCAAACATCACATCTTTCCTCTCCCGTGACGTAAACTTTGGTGGAGGAAATTCAGCTCCTCCACCATGACATACTGTTCTCTGACCACTATGGCGATGGAAAGCACCTTCCATACCCAGGGGAAGCAGAAGAAAGTGGCCTAATGGTCCATAGCTGCCAGAGCATCTGTCCAAAACTGTTTTTTTTACGCTGAGCTGTACTGAGGGTGTGAAGAGAGAGGCTCAAGGGAGCCCTGTGGCTCTTTGGGAACAATCTTCTCTTCCCCATGCTTCCTTATCAGGTGACTGGTGGCCTCATCAGCCAGCCTGATCCGGGGTGCTTTGTAGCTTAAAGTCATTCAATATCATTCAGTTCTTTTCTTTTTACAATCTGGCTTACTATAATTTTGTGGTTTTGGCCATCATTCCCACCAGTACTAATACAAGTTGATTGATAAGATCTGTAAACACAAATTATTACTTCCATTTCAGGTGAATTTACTTTCAGTTTTGCCTTCAAATACAGTGATTTGGCTCATTTTTTTACAGTGTGTTCTGGGGACAGGCAGCTCACAGATAGTGAGGAGATATATATGACAACCCACTCACAAAACACGCGTGACATTGCTTAGAGCACCTTTAAAGAATGATGACCAAAACTACAATAAAAACAACAACAAATGACATCAGGTTGTAATTAACTGAAATTATCTGTTAAATGAAATCACAAGCAATCATTTGATCACACCTGTCGGATCAGTCTTTTTTTCAATACTATTCTGTCAAGCATGAGGAAAGGCTGGATGATAATTACATCATCACCCTCAAGTGAAAAACTCCACAATGAAAACAAGTAACCTTGGGTTATGTTGACTGTTTCTCCTTTCCACACTCATTAGAAACAGAGCGGTGTGACATGGCCAGAGTTATTGTAAGATGTAGTTGGAGGCCCTGAGAGTGTCCAGTACATCTCATTGTTCCCAGAGAGATTTCCTTCCCTGCTTCTCGAGAAAGTCTGTCAGGTGTTCAGCTGTCGGCTCAAATGGGAGCTGGATTTATTGCTGAAGCCTCAACAAGTGCACCATCATTTTTTTCTACAAGTGCATAGAAGAGCTCAGTGGTCTGTATGGTGTAGCACAAGAGATACTTTGCAGGATCTACTTGGTATTTTTTACTGTGGGGTTGAAGCAAAAAGGGTGACAGATGTTTTGTCTTGATAGTGGTGCAAGAACCTCCTTGCATTCAAAACATCATGTTTTCCATCCTTAACAACCCATTTGTTCTATTACGTAGAAGAGCTGTTGCTATAACACCTTCGTGCATGCGCAGTCTTGAAGACTTCTTTCACACCCTTGTGCCCTTCTCAGGCCTCTATTATGTCCGCTGTAACTGTATATCACAGATGCGCAACCATAGATCTGCTCCCTATTTTTCTTCAGTGATTTGAAGCAGTTTTAAGACTTCTAAGACCGGCTATAGGTGTGCCTCAAAACCATTTGCCAGCTGTCAGCAGTTCTTTGACGGTCACCGCCGGAGGAACTGAAGCGGCAGACGATGGCAGCTGAGTGGATGGGTAATGTAAGGATACCACCAGCGGTGACACCCAGACAGCCGGGGAGGGGATCTCTTTAGTGGGCCCAAGTCCACTGACTCAATCTTCCAAAGACAGTTCTCTTGCCGGCTCAGCCTCCTCCCCGTTGGGTTGACTGGAACTCGTAACGGCAGAGGAGTACGGAGTCCCCGGCACGGCAACAGTCTCCGTTCCAGGAGGGATGCACCACACTGCGGCTTTCTCCTTTCTTCTTCTCTAAAGCTCTCTGCCCACCGCTAGGTTCTGCTGAAAATCTGATGTTTTGGTGCTCGTGGTATTACTTTGGCGCTGGCTAAAACCTTTTTCAGGGGAGCCAATACTTACTCTGTGCATTAAAAACCCTGAATAAATACCCATAATAAATTCATAACACTATTAAACTCAGTATGGACTCCAGCCGTCTTCTCAGTGGGGAAAAAGATCAATATGGGAAAATGCAACTTCTTTTT
Source organism: Etheostoma perlongum (assembly GCA_026937815.1). Taxonomy (NCBI): domain Eukaryota; kingdom Metazoa; phylum Chordata; class Actinopteri; order Perciformes; family Percidae; genus Etheostoma; species Etheostoma perlongum. The sequence continues at coordinate 6,706,620 of CM049383.1, read as the reverse complement.
CTGTGTTTTAATTAGCAGATGGCAAACCAAGTTTACGCCTCATACCACCACCTACATTACTGTATTGGAGTGTCTAGAATAATAAATGCCGTTAATTAATCTGCATGGAGGGGAGCTATTCACATTCGGGTCTGTTGTGTTTGAGAGAGAGAGAGCATATACAGCAGTATGTGGTGGTCAACAATGATTGTGTGGCGGCCGCCACAAATATATCAGTGTATGGGAAACACTGAGTGTTCATACACAGCCCTGGCTCCTTAAATGGGAAACAAACAATGTGGCAGGCACTGAGAGGTGTTGTGGTGCTAGAGTAGCATCACTCTACAGTACATCCACCTTTGCTCCTAAAGCGTGATTTATGGTTCTGCAAAGGGCAGAGCTCATATTCAACAATAATCAAAGTACACTGTGTGAGGTATGGCCTTTAGTTATTTTTTAAATTCCCTTTTAAATTTTATTACCTTTTGAAATTTGCCAGATTGAAAATTAAAATCATATTTTAGAATTACATATAAAGACACAAAGTTTGTTTTGTAAAACCCTTCAAGCCAAAGGGAAGTGTGTGAATGCAAAAAGTGGGTTCAAGCTGTCATACAGCCTTGTGGCTGCTGGGACTTCCTTCATTCAACCTGTCTGAGTGAACCGGCAGCTTGCCTTCAGTTGTATATGCTGACATTTCCATGGAGAGGATGGATCCTATCAGCCATGATCTACCTTGTTTTCTTCATCATCATTGCACAGCACAGATATGTTTTCTGGCTGCCTGAGATATTCTGGCACTTTTATGACAGTTTTCCCAGGTTGTTGTTGTGTCCTTGGCAACACAGGGCTACACATCTGAGTCCACCTTGTCTAGGGAAAGAAAGTATTGGCTTCTCCACTGTTTTCTGCAATGTGGTGCATTCAAGGCTGCACATGGATTGCCAGACCTGCATGATGAAATAATTCACCAAACTAACACTTGCCAGCCTCTTTAGGTCTGAATTTTTATACTTTTTATATTAAGTTAGGTATATTAAGGTATTATTTAGGCTCATAGAAATATGCCTTCACATGGCTTCTCTCTTTTTCATTTTTTTATTTAGATTGTTATGTTTAGACATGGTACCCTCTGGCAATGTTGCATTAACACTCACATTGTGTACTGCAAGCATAACATTCACATTGGTACGTGCATAACAGAAGTAAGATCCTTGTTAGACATGACTATTGTGCTGCTATGGTGCGGTTTATTATCTGAATCACTACTATAATCATATTCACAATCCATAGCACAGTTACAATGTAGATTGTCATCAGGTATTGTACAGTAAGAGCACTGTAGTGGAAAGAAAATTGTCTCTGGCTCATTTGAGACTCAAGTCTTTTATTGCCCATCCAATACTGTTGAAAAACCGTTCAAAAACATTGTTTTTTTATTTATATAAAAGAAAGCATTCACATAATAAATCTCCAGTCCTCTTAAACCTTCTCTGTAGCATTATTTTTTAAGGGGGCGGGGTGCCTGATGCTTAATTAGATCTATAAAACTAAGGATCAGGTAAGATCTTCATTACTATAGAGGTTTATTTTCAGAGCCCCTCTTAAGTGTTGTCTTTCTCCAGCTGAGCTCTCCAGAATCCTAAATTGAAGTGGTTGAATGCCGCAAGGTAGTTACAAAGAGAGTTGCATATGTATGCAAAACCTTTTAAATGCGAAAGCCAAACTCAGTCATGTTTGAATTTTTTAGGTGCATATTGGTTATCCAGAGGGCAGCACACTCAATTTTCATATTTTAGCATTAATATCCAACAGTGCATTCTTCACTGTGACTCTTAATGTGGCTCAGCACCTAAATGCATGTGACATTACTGTTTACTGTACATATACACCAAATATATACATTGATTACATTATGATTTAATTAAATAAATACATTTAAAGTCCCCCTCCACTCATAACATGTTTTTCTTATGTTTGTGTCCCCTAATGTCAGACCTTGACTATACTGTCTTGTATCAGTGTTTTACATTCCTCTGCTGAAGGCAGAGATGTCTGTGCACTTACCTGAGATTTGAGATTCGAATGTATCCCGGTCAAGCTTGATTAGGTCTGCACTAATTCATAAACTAATTGCTGTCTATAGAGAATAGGTTGACATGGTTTCGTGTTTTCACCCTGTGTGTTTAGGTCCCTACTACAGAGTGAGACATCTTTCCTACTTTGACTGTTTTTCCTACTTTGGTCAGTACAAGGCAGGATTCGCTGGGAGACTTCTTCTAAACGAGGGACACTTGTAGAATACTTGCAGAACAGGGACATGGAAGTATTTTTTTGTAGATTATGGTGAACTAGTGTGTGTTGCAGCAGTGTTTTGCCATTGAGAACGAGCTAGCATGCTAGCGCTAGCATGCTACGGTTAGCCACCTCGTCTTGGCTAGTTATGTAGAAAGCCGTGGACATTTTGAACAGCTCACCCGGAGGCTAAAAGCAGAGGACATTCAGAAACCTGTATCTCACTCAAAACAGCATTGTTTTTGGTTTTTATGGTTTACAAATATGATGTACATCAATTTAAAAGATAATTTTTCAACAGAAGAAAGTCTCCGTTTATTGTAGGTTTGTTGTATGACCACTTAGTTTTTGTGTGAAACCACTTAGTGAACTATATCTCTCGTCTCGTGCAATTCACGTCACCTCGCTTGATTCTTGGCATGCTCGCTAGCTGGTTTAGCGCTGTTCCAACACATGTAACGTTATCTTACCTGATGTGTTTTATCCAGTGAAGTGTTAGCAGAGCAGCGAAAGAAGGAGCGAGCTCCTCTGCTCGTGTGAGTAACTTTACATCCCGGTACGATACACACAGACATTGTAACTTCAGCGCGACGTCGATCATGCGACTTTGAAGTATGTAGTTTTTCTAATTACGTTTTTTTCACAGTCATATACCTTAACAGTTTGACAACAAACTGAGACTTTCTTGACTTACACAATTATCTTTTAAACTGATGAACATCATATGTGTAATTCATGACTTTATTCAAACCAGATCAAAAAGTGTCTTTCCCTATTCACTACTGTTCATATTTATTCTGAATTAAGGTCCCATGGCGGTCCACAAGAAGGGGATGGACTTTGTCTCTCTATAATATGGGAAACACTATTTGACAGGGCAAAGATTTCAACACAACACTGGCAACAAAAAAAAACTGAAACTTCCAGCGCAGAGCTAACTGTCAGTACAGAGATAGTTACATATCCAGCAATGGATCCAATTACACCAAGACAGAAGCTTGCAAGTGTATTTTATCAGCTGTAAACAACATCCAGCAGTGCGCTGAAAAATACTGGTGATAGAATTTGGATTTTCTCAAAGTTTGGATTAATATTTCCCATAAACTCCTGCTGCTGTTGCAAAAAGGATATTATCGCTTGTCCCCCTCGCTGGCATCACATTTGTTTTGAAGAGCTTGAAGCATAAGCGCTAATAAAAGCCCTTGAAACCCTTGAAAAATAATAATACATGTTGGACAAGTAAGCAAATGTCAAGTTGAAAATTTGCAGATAGTAAAGCAAAACCACTTGCAAAAGTTAACAAGCTTTCATGAAAAAAGCACACCATAAGCAGCAAAATAGTCAACATTACGTTGTTTTAAAACAATATAGAGGCTTCGCAATATCTTCGATTGTCACTGGTTATTACTATATATCTTTATACAGTATTAAAGGAATACTCCAGCAATGTTGTACTACTATTAATTTGTAGTTGCAAATGGCAGATTGAAAAGAGATTGAAGAAGCAGGTGTAGCTTTGTGGTCAAGCTCCACAAACACTGTATCACACTTTTCCCATAACGCAACTCAACACTCCAGTTTGCTAAGGCTACATCCACACTATTACGTTTTTGTGTTTCAATGCATATCTTTTGCGATGTTTAGGCCTGGCGTCCACACTACTCCAGTGTTTCAGAGCCCCTAAAACAGACATTTGGAGAACTTTGGAAACGGTGATGCAGACACCCACTGTTGCTCCCTGATTGGGTCTTATCAGTCATGATGTTCTTCACTGACTCATCACAGCACACACAAAACAAAGGACATCAGCCTTGACTGACAGTGGTTAATTCAACCATTTCTGACCTTGTTGTTGATACTATCCTCTGTTGTGCAGGTAAATTCTGCATGTTATGCTTCTACTGCCTACATGTGCAAGAGTTTACTTGTACTGGTGTACTTGACTAGTTCGTGATATGCGTTTTCAGACGTGTTGAAGGTTTTCAGTTTTAAATGCCCGTTTTAAATAAACACGTAGTATTGTGGATGTAGCCCAAGTTGTCATGGAGATGGTTCAGTTGTCATTGATTTTAACTCACAATGTGAACCTCAAACAATGATGGGTCCAGACTCTGTAAAGCTCCTGTAGAGCCACAGAAGAAAGTCTGCAACTGTTTTTTACAGACTGATGAGTACAGACCATGATGACTAAACTAAACATTATTCATAAAATCAGTAGAGGAACATTTATTTTAAAGCACTGCATGTTTCCACTTTAGCCAAGCATTTTTATGGGAAGATTTTTACTTAACCCTGTGGCTCACCATCCATTTCAAAATTAAACAGTCCAGCAAGATATGGCCTTAAAACAGATTGATTAAAATAAATGGGCATTATTCTCTGTTTAAGTAAGGCACATTGGCCTTTTGGTCAAATCATTTTAAACTTGAGCGTCTAGACTTGCAAGCTGCCAAACCCCTGATTAAAATGTGTCTTCCATGACGCAACAGCAGCCAAATTCTCGTTTTAAATAGTATTAATCTGCATAAAAAACACATTTCTTCAATTTAAATGAAATTTGATTCTGGATCTGATTAATGTGGACATTACTATGAACACCTTAATAATTTGTAATTCCACAGTGTCAGCATTGAAATGGCAGTAACTAGAATGAAGATTAGAGTCACTAATATTTGAATCACTTTTGCCTCTACAAGGATTAACATTAATTCCACTTAGCCTTTATATTCCTACATTTCTTAAACCGAAATACATCAGTAAATGCAGAGTACGTGTCTCAAGACTTATGATTACTTTTATTTTGTGTTATTTAATATTTAGTGCAGTTACAGTGGGCTGCCACACAGGCGCGAGTGTCCGCCATCAACAGCATTCACACCAGCAAGCTGTATTAAAACAGTCAGCGAGAAGTAGCAACACTCCTACAGTTAATTAACAGGAATCTCAATGTTTTGGCATTGTAACAAACACACAATGTACAGGAGAGGGAGGTGGAGAGGAATGGAGAGAGATGGATGGATATTTGCATCTGTCAGTAATTTTATTGAGACACAGCCGCGAATGGCTGAGCAGCGTGAGCAGTAGGATGCCATCAGTTGCATCTGTGTCACTTCCACAAAAGACTGCGTTAGTGGGAATATGTGTTAATAGATGCACGCATATTGGGAATCAAATCGAACAAGATAAATGTTACTGAATACATTTTTGATAAACATCTTTTAGATTTCCTGCTTTGGTGTGCTTTTCTGCTACTATCACATTTGGAGCTTTCCCACTGAATGTATAAATACGTTATATGAATTGTATTGTAGCATTACTCCGGAGATTTAGAAGGCTTAAACTGATAATGTGCACATGGCTCAAATCCATGTTGCACATTCTCAACAGTTTGTATTTCACTGACATGAAGGAGCTACTAACCATCTCCTGTCCCCCACACTCAGCAGTATCTAACTGATTGCAGGGCCTCTTCTTCTGATGTTAATTTCCACTTCTTCCAAACATTATGTTTTAGGACAGTGTTAAATGCATACACTGAAAGTAGACAGCAAGGTGATACTAATATTCATTCCCATTATTAAATCTATAAGAAAATAGACAAATATACAACACAGCAAATTTGGATAAAAACAGGATAATGGTAAGAAAGACTTTAAACCTATGGAATATGGATTTTGTAAAAAGAACACACCACTATTAATAAGAAATCTTAAAAGATTCAAGTACACCGGTGGTTTGTTGGTGTAACAGTAGGCTGAGTTCACTTCTTCCTCCGGCTTCTCTGTCTGTATTCAAGTGTTGGACTGCATCTTGACAAACATGCTTCCAGGCAGAATAATCTGGGACCACGTCTTCCACTCGGCCAGCTGGAGTGGCAGATCTTTGCAGGGAGGTTTTGATCTGGTTCTTGGATGTCTTTTTCACAGAAGGACACTGGCCTCATTGGTGGAGGCAGTTGGTATCGTTATTCAATTATCAGTCCTCTGAGCCCTAAGGCCATTTTTACAGTTCATTGTCCGTCTGGATTTATTTTATATAAAAGCCAATAAAACATCAACCCTGTTGTCTACAGTCAAGATATGAACATCATTTTTTTCAGGACAAACTGGGTTAGTAGAATATTTGGGTTGCAATGAGGTCAATTGAATGTTAAAAATGGTTGTAGGGCCTTAAAGACAAATAAATAAATAAAACGGAACATGATTCTTCCAGATATGTATTGATATCACAGACATATAGGTAAAACCTAAGCCATTTTACTCTCTAAAACACTTCTCATATGTCTTGGGAGTCACACTGTGAAGAAATAATCATTATAACTTTTACAGATGACAAAATACAGACATTTTTTCAAAGAAAGTCCAGACGCTTTTGCCCTCATGACATTTACCTATGCCAATAATAACATAATAATGTCATATTTATTGATATTACACCCACAGCAATGCTACACAAGCATTTGTGTGTCTAAAACAGTTCTTCTATATGCAAAAATAAACATAATAAACATTATAACTCATATAAAGCACATACTATTTACATTTCTTCAAAAAATGCCCAAATATATAATATATAATGCAAATATATGCCATATCTCAAACCAATGAGGCCATTTCCTCTATAATACGGTAGATATCTATCTTGTTCCGCTATAGCAGCTTTGATTGCATACTAGACACGTTGACAGGAAGTGTTGGGAGAGTAGGAAGTGTTGGGAGTGTTGACATCTTTCAGCCTCCATACTCTTTGGCTGATGTCTCCCATATATGGGCATACTGGGGCCTGTACTTCCGTAAACAGAGAGCAGACACGGAGCAGCGCGAGCTAGCGGCATAATCGAGCGAAAACGCGATGAATTATGGACAAAGTGGATAAATCTTGGATTTAAAGGTTTGGATTTAAAGCCCAACAACCCTGAAAGAGGCTGGAAGTTCCAGGCTGGATAGAAAATCACCTGTAGAGGCTAGAAGGACACGGAAAAGACCGCCGTAAAGGCTAATTCGTCCGGTTTCAGGAGCAACTTTTGGTGAGTCGCTGCGTTGTATTGTTTAAAAGTTATTAAACTATGAATCAGAGGTGCTTGATCGTGGGCGAGCCTCTCGGTCTCCCAGGTGGCCTTTTGAAAACTCACCATACATGGTCAAACCAAATGAGCAAAACTTTGGTTTAAGTGACCAGAGCTGGCTTCATGCAATGGTAGCATGTTGATAAAATGGATGAACTAAACATTCTGAGTTGTTCATCACAACAAATTGGAAAAAATGACCATGTTGCGCTTCCTTAGGCATTTTTTTCAAGGTGGACACAGTCAGTGGCATCACACACTTTTCATTTATATATTCTTTAGGTAGAAATTGGATTTTTGTCGGGACCTAGCGGTTTACCTTGGTTTAAATAGACTAAAAATAATATACACTAGTATGAATAAAATAATGAAAACATTTTATTTTACTACTAGTTGCACTCGTCAGCTGACAGTGTCCATCAACATCAAAGTTTTTGTGACTTTTTTTACTCAATTTCCAATTATTCTCTACAAAAAGCTATTCTTAATATGTGAGTGTTAACAGTAGTTGTGAGTAGGTGGCTTGCTGAAGGACCCATACAGTATGATGACTTTCTGATCTGCCCCCTCCATTGTTAATGTCTGTTTAAGGCAATTATAACTCAGGTTAAGTAAAAGAACATGCAGGTTAAAAGAAACTAAAGCTGTCTGTTGGTAGGCAACAGGACACAAACTGTGTCACTATTTGCAAGACCACAATACTTCTCTTGTCAGGAAAAGGTCAACATACTGTTTTTTAAAAACTTTTTTTAAGCATTTACAGTATGTACTACTGATTACTATTATTTAATTAATTATTAAAAAACACAAGTCCTATAAATACACGTAATTTGCTTTATTTTGGGGTTTCTCATAATTGTATTTATTTATGCTGTATAATTGCGGTTTAGGACGATCTGGTGTAGAGTCTGATACATCAGAGAAGTGACTTGAGGTCTTTTGCCAGGTTGTTTGACATCTGTCTGCTGCTTTTAAAAAGGATCGGAGGTGCTAATGTGATTGTCCATATTGAAGATTGTCACAAGTCCACCTGCTGATAATGTATTGCTCCTACCAAGAGTGTATTCATTCTGCTTCAGCCACTTTCCCATATTATGCTGCTCTCCGTCAGGGAAAAACGATTGTGGTTGCTGTCACAAAAATAAATTAGCCATACCCGTGAGTGCTGATGACTGAAGTCTTTAATTGTATTTGCCCCTAGTTTGGAAAGAAATGTTTTGTGTAGAGTATTAATTTGGTTTCAGTGCTGTGTGTGACACTGCTTTAGCAAACGGATAAGTGGATGGTTGGTACAAAGCGCTTAGTATTTAGTGTATTGCACACAATACTTACTTGACTCAACCTAACGTAGAAACCAGTTTTTAGGCCTCGCCCCTACAATTTACAACATGGCAAGATGTAATCCTGCCAAGAAGCTGCACTTTTCAGAGGTGGAGATTGAAACCCTGATATCTCAGGTTTATTTGCACTAACTTGTGTGAGCGTGTGTTATTTAGCAGCCTACAAACTGTTATTAAAGGCTGTAGGAAGAATGCGGAAAGGAAAGAGATCACTGTTGTGGTCAACAGTGTTGCCGTAGTAAATCGGACTCGCTGAAGTTTATTTAATTTATACATCCTTGACATATGTATGCTATAGTCCTAATATACAGGCTTATATTGCAATCTCTTACACCTACATATAGGTGTTCTTACAAACACACAGAAGCAGAGTTTATTCAGTGTCTTTGTTTTACTTGTTTTTTTTCATGGGTCAGAGCCAGGCAACCATAAGCTGTGAGGGAGAGTGTGTGTCTTCCACCCTCCGTGCTGGACCACCACCCTGACCCTGTCTCCTGAAATATGTTGGTCAATGGCAGAAAGAAATTGTGACTTGTGGCCATTAACAGACAATTGAAAACCTGAAGAATAAATAAAAATGCTGGGCATTGTCATGTTTCCTGTGTTGAATATTGAATAGAATAACACTATACCTTTTTAAAAAAAAGCAATAATATATTTTATAATGTCTGCTATAATGTCTCCTTGGTATAGTTGGGGCTGTGCTGGACACTGCTCTCTGGGCATCGGCTAAGCAGACTATATTTATGCCACCCTAGTTTCCTGCGCGATCTTGTGCAGAAGCCTACAGACTAAAACAATGTTGCAGACTTTTTCTGTCATTTTCAGCAATCCACCATGGTCCGTGTGTGTTGTACTGCCGCATAGAGGTCTTCTAAAAGAGCCAGATCTGCCATTGCCGATCAGTGATCAAGTGATGACTTCTCCTTCTCCTGTTAAATTTATTGTATTCTGCACCGCAAGTCCACACTGACTCAAAAACATGCATACACATGTTCAGACCAGATGTGAGATTTTATCGCAGCCTATGCTTACCTTCAAATTGATGCCTTGCTTTGCGTAGGAATTGGCATTCGCCCATCCTACGCCTGTTTTAGGTCGTACGCACGTTTCATAAATGAGGGGCAATATTCTTGCTTGTGCTCCATAAAGGAATAACAGACTTTGTAAAAGTGATCAGAGCAGCAGTCATTTGCATCGAGCTGAGCAGGATTTCAAGTGATTGTGACATACCTCATGTTAATTTTCTTTGAGAATGCAACTGTAGCACACTTTTAAAACATATTCTTGTTCCAATTAAATTTTGAATTTTGATGACGGTTTAACATCTAAAGTCACAGCCGAATGCAAATGCTCACAGAGGAATGCATTCATTTCTGTGCCCGTTTGATGTTGTTTTCTTAAATTATTAATGCACCTGTCGTCCTTCAGCCCTGCCCCCAATGTCTTCATCCGGGAGATTATCAATGAGAGCTCCCCTGTAATTCCAACAAACAGATACCTCTTTTGTTCCCATCTGCTCGGTGTAAAGGCTGGAGCGGTGAGGGGCTCTGTCGTGTTGACATGAGGACAGACTGGAGCAGACACCTCCAGCTGTACCCCTGTAACCCCTGTCCCACCTGGAGCACCATAACTACTGTTTCATCATGATAGCATTAATGTCAGACAGCTGCCGGCTTTATACTGCCTTCCTCAATGGTCACAGTTGAGACTAGTTTTCTGTCCCACAAAAGAATCAATATGGAGATAAAGTTCTGAAAGACAGGGACTAATTGAGTATTTCTTCTCCTGGGACAAGCCAACAGCTGTATAACTGTGAAAGGTAGAGGGCTGTAATTGTTGTGACAATTGCAAATGGCTTCATGGAAGGAGGTAAGATTCTATGATCAAATAGATGTAGGAAAAGGGCAATTAGTACAATGCAGGCTCATGTACATTTCCTCTTAAATTAATGGCCATAGAGATTGTATAGGTATCTAATTGATCATGTGGCAACCACTGCTGGAATTGGGATAGAAATATAGAAATATGTATTATAACAAACCATTATTAGGTGATTAATCGTGTAATTTGATGGTTCCAGGTTCTCGATAAATATGAGAATGCACTGCTTGCCTGGCTCTTTTGGTCAATATAAACAAGACAAGTGAGGACATTTCCTTGTGTTGTAGGATGTTGTGATGGCTATATTTCACTGTTTACTCATGCTTTATAGACATAGGTGTTGGGGGACCTGATCCTTATGGTGACGCTGTGTTAAACTGCTGTGACATCACCATCAACGCGACACTCGCTAAATAATTTTATTGGCAACCAAACAGGAATGTCTGCACTTCCTCAGGTGTACTGTGCAGTTGCTATTGAGAGACGTTTGGCTATTTAAAAATGTCAGGTTTTATGCAGGATGTCCTGTGACAGTTCTCTCTGACCAGTCAGTGGTCTGCAGTGTGTTAACTTAACCTTCTAGTACCTGCTCAGTTCACTTGGAACCTCGACCAAAAAAAGGACCAGATACTATCACAACTTTCTCTAATGGAAAACCAAAAAAGAGTCTAGCCTAGCAGTACCATGCAGTGCAAATTGGCATTAGTCAGTACAGAAATTGAAGTGGCAGTAGCTCAGTCTGTAGGGAGTTGGGTTGGGAACCAGAGGATCACTGTTTCATGTCCCCGTACAGACCGAAGTACGGAGTGTGGACTGGTAGCTGGAGAGGTGCCAGTTCACCTCCTGGGTACTGCTAAGGTGCTCTTGAGAAAGGCACCAAACTCCCCCAACCGCTCAGGGAGCCTGTCCAGCAGTTGCAGCGCACTCACTCTGACATCTCTCCATTAGTGCATGAATAGGACCTGAGCATGTGTGTGTACTTCAGGCCTGTGTGTAATAACAAAACAGAGTGTAATTTGTATTTTCCCCATTGGGACCAATAAACAGTATACATTAAAAAATATGCCTTCCCATCACACAGTCAGAAAGCTAGGTACTGTAGTTTGTAAAAAAGATATATTGACTACATTTAAACCTCATAAATGCTGCACTTTCCTCTTTGACCATAGAACATTACAGATGTATACAGGAGAGGTGATGCAAAATTGCCGTAATCCAAACTGAAAATGAACTAGAATTAACTGCAACAAAATGATACATTTACGGAAACATATTATTTTCTGGGCTCAAGTTTGGTTCATATGGGGACAATTTTCAGTTCAATGTCAGTCTCAGAGTGCTTTTCATCTTATATTCAGTGCTGCCTGCTTGCCTGGTGTTACAGTTTTTATTATCATGGGCAGAGGGAAAAGCAGAGGCTAATCTTTCCATGACCAAGTAGATTAAGCTTGCAAAGCACTTTTTTTGCATAACATGAGCAGAATTATTGTTTGCAAAGTGCTAAGGCAACAGCACTCTGACCTTGTGCTGAATATTACTCACCCGCCCTCTGGTACAGTCTCTCTCTCTCTCTCTCTCTCTCTCTCTCTCTCTCTCTCTCTCTCTCTCTCTCTCTCTCTCTCTCTCTCTCTCTCTCTCTCTCTCTCTCTCTCTCTCTCTCTCTCTCTCTCTCTCTCTGTGTGTGTGTACGCACGCAGCAGGAGTGGCTAATTGATCTGTGAGAGAAAATTACTTTGGGACGGAATCTATGAATTGTTTCAATGTGGACAAAATAATTTGCCAAACAGGCCAATACTGTGTTATGACAGCAGGAATACAATTAATTGGATATGTTCTTTTTGGGAACTCAATTAATGATAATAGACTTGGTAGCGCTCACCAGGATGGTGTCGTCTACAGCAGCAGTTTTTACTTCAGGCAACAGGATTCTGTGTGAGACTTGGAATTTGCTGTGCATTTGTTTGCCTATGAATTAAAGTGTTGTTGTTTGAGTTGAATAATTTGTGGCATAAATCAACCCTGCATATTTCGTGTCACATACATGTACTGTATGTGGGTTCAAAGAGCAACATATAATAGACCAGTTTTTGGCCTATGGTCTCATCTTTATACAACTGCGATTATACAACCAAAGTAAAATGATTGAGAAATGTCAATGTTAAATTACATTTAAAGGGACGACCCATGCTCACCCAATAAGAGTGTGCGATGAGGCTCTCTCCCACCTTTCCTGTCTATTCACTGTCAATATCTACTGTAAGCAATCAAATCTCAGTGGTCAAAGGAGAAACTTCTAATACATTGTAAAGCTGGCCAAAAATTAGATTGTACCCTGTCGGCACTGTCACATACTGCCCACGCTCTTTAGGTCTGACATTACAAAAGCTCTTGGCTTTTGCCCTACAATCTATTTAAGAGTTTAGATTTTTACTGTTGGACCAAAGTGGTGGAAAGTCAGTCAGACTGACATTACCACCTATGACACTTCTTCGCTACATCACTATAGTCTACATTTGCATTTTGACATTTCAGTGCAAGCTGTAAAATGGACAGAGGTCTTAGGCCACAAAGGGATGTGCTCTGACCTCTTTGGTTTTAACTTGAGCAATTCACAAGTTCGTTGATGTGTTTACTGTGGGTGGCCATTCTGTTGCTCTCCATTTTTCTCGCCTGCTCTTTTAGAATGCCCAGGACATGTAAGACCGACACTGCTAATCTCCCTTTCCCATGTTTTATCACCATGACAGGGAGTTGTCATAGAGCACTCCACAGGCTGAGTAATCCTTTAGACAACATTGCAAGTACTGTTTATTCAACACCTTTGACTGCAGCACAGAAGAGAGGCTTCATATCTATAAGAGGAAGCACACACTGGCAACCTGGACACATTTCTGTGAATAGCAGCCTTGACAATTTTTTGTTTTTAGTCCAGGTGATGTATTGGTTTTTGGTAGGGTGCTGTCAACTTTGTATGGACATCTTGATCCATTATCCCATATTGAGGTTCAGATTAAAACAGTCATTTTTCCCTTACTCAAGTGTGTTTCATGTCAGACTTATTTGACTTCATGGAATATCTATGTAGTAAGTATGTAGTACTATTCTAGGCCAGTTTTGATACCAGTACTCCCAGTTATAACCCAAGATAAGAAAAAAAGAATAAGCTCTTGCATGTGTTTGTACCTGGATTAGACCTCCAGTCTTAGCACAGAGGAAACCAAGCACCCATATATGCCAAACGGTAGGAATTCCCCCCAGTGAGAATTTCCCCTCATGGATTTTCCCCAGCAAAGTAACCATTAGTATATTTACAGTCTCCTGTGAAGCTGCTGCGGTAGGCCTATGCCCCGTTTAATGGTCTGAAAACAAAAGCCTTGACTTCTTCCCTTGCAAGGTCCATTAGAGAACAATGCTAAATCTGACATTCACGACATCCACTTAACCAGCCTCTATGTTGCCAAGGCTCTTCGTCATCCGCCTATTCTTTTGTCTTGGCTGTTTGATCCCTAAACAAACAACCTCCTTGCCCTCCTATTCATTTTTCAAACCCAAAGCCATAATATCTCCCTAGACGGGGAGGACTAACCCATACCTGCATCTAAGTGGAGAGCTCCAATGCATTCCATTAGCCTCTTGAGCAGAGTGTTAACCTTAGCCTTTGTAGCGTAGCAGGAATATTGCTCTGGAGGGAGAACTCCGTCACTTTACCTGTTTCCGCTGTGGTCCTTTAGTGCGTAAAAGTTTGATTCACTCTTGAGTGCTTTAAAGTAAAACAACTGGAACTCTATTGTTCTCTACTCTCAATCAATAAAACATATGCCTCCACATGTCGGGGTTTCGTGAATATTTAATCTCACCACTTGTTTCCTTTTATCTGCCAAATCACTAAAGGAAGATCAGGAAATCTTTCCTAGTCGGTGACTTTGAATTGTTTCCTTTTATACGCCCCATTTGAAGCAAGGAAACAATAAAGTTGGAATCACTAAGGGATTGGAAAATCCCTGTTAAAAGGGCTGTTCTTTAATGTCAGTTACATCCATCCTCATATCCAGCCCTGCCTGAGGTTTCCATCAGTGACTTAAACACATACAGTGCCTACTCTATGCCTTGGTTTACATCTCATTATTAGAGAACTGTGTTTGTGAGATGTAAATATATTTCCTTTATGCTCTCTCTGAAACACCTATCCAACAGTACTGTAGTATTATGGTCTTAACTTGTTTCACACTAGTTACATTGCAGTTATCAATCACAATTTTAATCTCTATAAACCCGATATTTACTGTTATTGTGCTGCTGGGTGAACCTTGTTGATAAAAACTTAGTTCCCTGTATTGGCTTACCTGCACAGTACTATGTAACCCCCCCTCTCACTCCAACTAATGGAAAACAGATTAAGTCAAAGAAGATGCCAGTCACTGTTAATTAAGGCAATTAATTTGAGTTCTAAATATTGTTGTCTTTATCTTTGTGCACATTATTGAGTTAATTATTCAACGTGCATAAATCAGCATTTGGCCTCTTTGTTTATTCATGATTGGTCTAGAAATGTGTGCAAACTGCACAATGTTTAAATTGTTCATTAACATCCATAGTTTCTTTTTGGATAAAACCCTACGTTTTTACACAGTTCCAAGTAAGAAAAACAAGATTCAAACACCAAAATGGATATTTATACATTGTTATCCTGGAATAAATGGCTTCCAAATTCCATCACTTTGTTGGGCTCATTCAGAGTGTCACAACAAGTGAATTCCAAAACTGCTTACAGAGTGAGTATGTGAATGATCCCATAATAAATCAGTTTTGTTTTCAGTGAACGTCCCTTTAATCCTTCAAAAGACAGTATACAGCTCCATTAAGATGGAGTCAATGTGTTGTAAAATAATTCAAATAAAATCTTTAGAATTACAATTGTGTGTCACACAAAGGCCATGTCTTGCTAACAAACCTTAATGGCCTGATCATAAGCCGTCTGATTGTAAAACGTTGATTTAGTGCCTGCTGACGTAGTGCAGATACACTTTTACATACTTGTGAAGAAGAGACACTGAAAATGTATTTTGAGGCACTGGTTCACCCAAATTATGTATATTGGGTATGTAGTTAATATCCACGACATTCCACTTGCGGATGACTCCGTTGCTGTTGGAAATTCCGCTGGTTTTCACTCTTTTCAGTCGGATGTCCATCACCTTCAGCTTTGTTTGTGTTGTAATTTTAAAGACTGGTGGATTTCTGAGGACTAGGGTTAACTGCTCCTCAGATCTCTGCAAGGAAAATCCAGACAGCTAGCTACTTGAAAAATAATAATAGTGATAACATAAAATAATAATTCAATCTACACAGCTCTGAGTTTTCTGTTGCATGACTAAAACAACTTTTGATAAAACTTAAGAATGAACTTATTAAAACCACGTTAAGAAACTGGTATTGTACATTCAACCATATAAATGTGTTTTCAAGCGCAGCAAGCAGAGGTACAAAAACCTTTTTAGCATACACAAGTTTAGTTGTATTTACTGTTTAGAAAGACACTGCACTTTCTCACTCTTTCCAATGTTTTAAGGAGGTTAAAGATCTTCTTGAGTTTATTCAGTCTCTGTTGCTTCCCGTCCCTCCACTCAGTGACTGAATATTTGAGTTAAAACATTCTATGTCTCTTTTAATCTGCCACAGGAGAAAAGGCACCTTATTACTATGCAGGTATCAAGATTGTGCGCTCTAAGCCTCTACTTGTCCCTGAGCAAGTGCTTTTCCTGACACTTCTTTTTTAGCTTGTTGTTATGGTGATTTGGCAGTGAGTTGTGTAACCCGTCACCATGGGAACAACACAACTAAAAGCTGTGTTTGTGTGTGACAGTCATATGAAGAAAATCTGAAACAAAGATATCCTTTTCTCCTCCCCGACAGCACTGAGGCATTCCACTCAGAAAGCTTCACACTGGCTGTGCGGTGGCCATGACACTATGAAGGGCTGGCGTATAATAGACTTTCTAAACAATAGACCAAAGGCTGCTGTTGCTTTTTTTATTTGAAAGGCATCACAAGCAGTGGATAAGCTGTGAAACCAAAATATCATGTGGGTCCCACAAGGGGAAAATGGGAATTTTGATTTAGCCAGAGCCTCTTGACCTGAAAATCAAGGGTGTATGAAATATTTTGCCCTAGTGTTACAAGAGGGGGTTGTTAGGTGTCTGTCTAACCTTTTTCAACAAAGATATGGGTATATATATTTATATATAGTTGGAACATTTTAACATTTTACTGATTACAACACAGACCAATGGCATGGCTGATAAAATGATGGTCTTCACTGATTGTTTCTGTATTGCTGATTTGATGTCATCAGCTACTGCAACGCCACTTTTCTCCCCACATTTACATTTTGCAAAAGTGCTTATCCTTACGCTTAAGTTATTTTAGAGAACAAAAAGGTAGTGCCATCATCAATTAATTAAAACATTTCCATAAGGGAGACAATGTTGTGGTCACATGTAGAATGTATGCTGTGCTGTCAGACTACTATGAGCACCTTAAAAGGAGCTTCCTACCAATCTCTGGAGTGATTGGTGTGTGTGATAGCCTAAAATGAATCAACCTCCCAATGATGTGAAATGTAACATTTTGTGACTTGACAAATACGTGAATAACCAAGACCACAATATTTCCCTGACCTCAAAATACATATCCAGACTGCTATCTACCAAGGTCTTCATGATACAATCCTAGCCTGAAAAATTGGGAAATTGCTGTTGCTTCAATCCACAGGACTACATCCAAGTCCTTTCCAAATGCAACACAATACAACATAACAGAGGAAAATCAAAAGCCTTCTTAGTCAAAACCCAAGCTAGAAGCTCCCATTTCAGATCCCTGTGTATGTGGGAAAAGTGAGTGACTCTCCCATTCACAGTAACCACTGTCAAGGTGCCTCGAGTATGGAACCAAACCCCCCACTGCTCGGTTGTCGACAAGAAGATGATTGTGGTCACAGAGGGTGGCTCTCAGGTGTAAAGCAGGATGTGGCTTAAAGCATTCATGCTCACTAATAGCTTTCTTGAGCAAACAAAGGTTACAAAAATGTTAATACCATAACTAAATGAAATATATACGAGCTAGAGGATGAAAAGTATCCCCTTCCGGCAATGAAATTTCATGATCAGAGGCAGGAAAATCAAAAGCAGAAAGAAAATATTCACCCTTATGCTGCCTCCAGCCTTTGGCAAATAACACGTGTCTTCAAACCAATGTTATTTCCTCATCGCAGCTTTTCCCCAGAAGCTAAAATAAGGTCTCATATTCAATTTGAAAAAAAAACAGACAGATGAGAAAATATTCGTACACAGATTAGGAATTTCTGGCACATCTTTACCTACTTCCAAAGTGTATGGAGAAAAGAGAGCCTGAAGAGGTCAAAACTCCAGCAACACAGGTGTTGTTGATAAAGATCAACTTTATTGTCAGACAATGGTTTCTGCTTGTGGACCTGATGAAGTTACCTTTCATGTAGTCTCGCTTTACCAGACCTTCCACAGTGCAGCGGAGGAGGGTCTGGTTACTCCACACAGCATTCCGGGATGGGAGGAAAACATGCTCTGGTTTATTGACATTTCTTTAAACCAATCACAATCGTCAAGACAGCGCGAAGCTCCACACAGCTCCTGCTAAATAGCTTGTTTTGTTTTGGTGGAACATTCAAAATGTTCAAAAGTTGAACATTTTTAGTTGTGCAACAGACAACTCAGATTGGACAGATAGTCTAGCTAGCGGTCTGGATTTACCCTGCAGAGATCTGAGGAGAAGTTTGTCATAGTCCTCTTAAATCAACCACAGTTTAAAATTCAAACACAAAGAAAGAGGAAGGTAACTGACATTAGCTGAAATGACATGCATCCGGCAGAATTTCCGGCATCAGAGTAATCCTGGAAATGGAAAGTCATGGATATAGACTAAGTGCAACATTATATAAATGTCATCTATAATCTGTCCAAGGTGAAAAGATGTGTGTGTACTCAGTTCAGGCCTGGTATACTCCCTCTCCATATTGAAACGGGACGGTGGTCGGGCACCAGTGAGGTAGACAGACTGTGTTATTTGATCTTAATAATAATTGAAAACTAAGTTAATTTTGCTTTGTATTGTCCCTTGAGCAAGGCACCGTACCCCCACAACCGTTCAGGGTGCTGCTCCATTACTGGCAGCCCCCACTCTGACATCTCTTCATTTGTGCATTAATAGGTCCTGTGTGTGTGTGTGTGTGTGTGTGTGTGTGTACTTCAGGCCTGTGTGTAGTGATTTCTAACAAACCAAGTGTAAATTGTTATTTCCCCACTGGGATCAATAAAAAGCATACAATTAAATAACTTTTTTTTTTTATTTGCAGACCTTTTAGAACAAGCATGGGCTAAAAGGAAGTTTAGCTTCTCTGTTTAAAAGTGACATTCCCTGTTATTTATTAAAATACTTTATTTTTTAAGACTTTATTTTTCTGCGGCTGTAGTTTTGTTTTATGTATGAAATGTGTGCTGTGTTTGGACCTTGGACCGGAAGCTGTAGATACAATTACATTTGTATTGGTGTCATGTAGGGATGGGAGATGTGGCCTAAAATCTATATTGCGATATACATTGCAGCCTCTTGCGATAACAATATATATCACGATATATAAATTATAATAAAACCATTTCAGACCAGGTTACATAGACCCTAAGGAAAGCCAAACTGTTAAATGTATTATTTTTTTAAAGACAAAGAAACATAGTATGTAGTTTTGAGAACATTTATTTTGCAAAACTGTAAATATACAACAAAATTTTGCAGATAAATAAAATTCAACTACACAAGTTGCAAATACTTTAACAAAGAAAAAGCTTAAGTATTGGGTTTCATTCCTTTAGTGTAAATCATTCTAAAAGGCATTACACTTTCAAAGATGCACAGATACTTTATATAAAAATATATACAACATATAACAGTTTATTACCTGCAGCCTTGTGTAACGCACTTGTGTGTACACACACACACACACACACGGCTGCCAATCGTCCGTTATATAGGGACTTGTCAGGCTGGTGAAAGGCTCCCTGGTACCGCTCGACCACGGGTCCGTTGTAGCGGCTTAAATCCGAACCAAGTCCAAATAATGGATGTTGCACCGGTCTTTTTCACCGGCTCCTTTGTTTGGCTGTTAGCCATGTTTACTGAAGATGACGATGATGCGTTGCAGCCAGTTGCAGCTCGTGGCTCTAAATTTCACAGATAGATTGCATCAACATACATTATCGCAATCATGAGGTGCAATATAACTAAAATCTCTATTGTAGGCCAATTTTGTATTGTTTATATTGCATATCGTTTATATCGCCCATTACTAGTGTCATGTAACTCCATGTGGGTTTGGCCACTTAGTGGCATGACAAGTAAATAAAATGTAATTTATCATCCATTCATCATTCAGCAACAGTCATGTGACCTTCTTACTGTACAGATGGGTTCCCGGATGTGAAGAAGAAATCCTATTTGGAAACATTAACAACATTATAACTCTATAAAGATGTGAATCAGAAATCCAAAATTGGTCAGGAATCTGGGTGTAGCTGGTTCGTTAGTTCATATAATAACATATTTTCATTATATTGTTATGAACACTTAGTGATTATTATTTGGAGCTTTTCTGAATCAACTAAGAAACTAGATTAGAAACTTTACCGGCATTGTGCGAGTAACAAAGAATGTGAAGGAAAGGAACAATTTAAAGAGTGGAGGCCACACATAGAGCAGTCATCTCAGGGATATGGTCAGCATTTACCTTTTTTCTTTTAATGATTAAAGAGCTTTAAAAGGAGTATTTTTTGTTTTGGAGGGAAACTGGTTTGTAGGTTGCTGTGTGACAGAGAAAGGGCCGCTGGGTTGTCCTTCTCGTTTAAGTAGTATAACAACCTGGAAAATAATTCCAGCAGGTCACTGATACAATACACTTACCATGCGGTTACCATGGTTTACTGTAGGGCCATGTTACAATCACATACAAGACGTTCTCTGCATAGGGAAACTTGCAACATGATCTCACAGAATTCCGTGAAATGAACACGGACCCTCAACTCAAAATCTGTGTCAGTTTCACATAATTGCAAAACATTCTGTGATGGGCCCATTGAAGAATTCTGTTAAATGAACACAACCCGTCAGGTTAAGGAAAAGGTTATGGGTGGGCTTACGGTTCTGTGACACATAGAAAGAACAGGACGGTTGGGTTTAGGAAAAGAAGAAAGCGAAACAGTACACGCAGAACGCGATCCCCGGTCTCCTGGGTGAAACTGTTTGACTCATCCGCCATCAGGACGCTACCAGTCACTCTCTCCTGGGTGAAAGTGCTGTTTGACTCATCCGCCATCATACTACTCGCTACCATAGTCTAATGCTAAGTCATCTTCTTATTGACTTTGCAGTGGCATTTTTTTCTGTGGTGCCCACACAGATTTTTCACACATTCCCTGCCACCACCACGTAATGCGGTGTTAACAGTTTGTGATCATTTCATGGAATTCTGTAAAACCAGGCAGGAAAATTGCTTTGAGAATTATGTTGAAGGGTCATTTTCTTCTCCAATTGTATGGTTGATACTCCCAATGTTTTATAACTGTCTATTTTGTAGTACTCACCATTTTTTCCCAATAATGAAACTTGCATTTGATCTTTCCAAGACATATTAATGTCTAATACCAGAGCCGAAAAAACATATACGGTAATAAAAAGAAGCTTTGTGTCCTGTTACAATGTTCAGCAATGCTTTATTATCCCCAAAGGGCTGCAATTAGAGCTGTGCTGCTGAATCTGGTCAAATACAATGAAAGATAGCCAATGTATAAGCTACAAATCAGCATAAGTTAGCATTACTTAGACTCAGTGATTACTCTATAATCAGGAAAGCAGGCTTTGCCAGGGAGTACAATGAAATAAGAGTTACAAAACTGAGACTTTTTGAATCGAGGATCCTTTCTATATGCAGTTAGATTCAGTCTGTGAATGATATGCCAAATAATGTGAGAGCTATCTTGTTTTTGGGAATTGCATGCATCAGCCTTGTGCACTGTCTTGCACTTTTCAGGGTAAAGCAGTTGACGGATCAGTCTAAATGATGTTATAAAATGGAGGCAAATTGACTGTAATGCAAGACAGTCTCTGATTTATATGGGTGTAACTTGATATATTTTCTTTCATTCAAAACGTTTAGGGTTTTTTCTTTTCTTCGGTTCATGGATGTGTGGCTTTATTGATCGCCATGGGGAAATGAGGTGGTTTGCATCTGTAAAGGTAATGGGATTTAGCAGGGAAGTAAAATTAAGTTAAAAGATAGAAATTGAATCTAAAGCAAGCAACACACCAGTAAAACTAATGAAAACAAGACGATAAAGAAATGAATTGGACTATAAATTGTTTAATTACACAGATGGTATACTGGTGACAATGTTGGCATATAGATGTGACAAAAGAACTTTTAGTAGTTTATTTAATTAAAACATGTAACCTGTTAAATGAATTCAAAGTGTAATGCATCAAATAATACAGTAAATCCTTTTGTGTAGGAAATCCTTTTGTAACAGCGGCTGAATAATATTGTGAGGCTCAGTTTACCTCACACAGAGTATCCCCTTTGGGAAATCCTGTTGTCTAGAGCTCTATAGATTGGTCAGCCTCAGATCATATTCAGGCACAGATTATGCTGCCTTGAGGCATTTGCATCCTTTCATCAATACACTACTAATGCATGCAGTGGCTGTGCCTGCAAGACACCATTTGGTAGCAAAGAAACAGAAGGCAGGGGCCATGTGGGATCCTGAGGCACACACTACCTACACATACTAAGCATCTGCACCTTCATAGACCAACGTTAGTGTGTGATTATAGTTGAGAGCACCCCTTCTCTCCTAGACTCTGTGTTCCTCTCAACTTCCCACACAGGGGTTAAGCTCTCTGGTACTTGAGGTTGTTGGTGCTCCTTTGTTGACCTCTTCAGCTTCCAAATGTATTTGGAAAACAGTGTGGCAAGTATTAAGACATAAGGCCTCCATCTGAGACTACCAGCAGTAATGAAGAGAAACCGAAACCAGTCAGCAAAGCTGAAACAAGACTTCACACAACATAATTATTGTAACATTGCACATTTCTGTACTTTTATAAAGTAAAAATAAAAAATTAACAGCTTGCAAATACAAAGTCATGAAATAAACAAAAGATTAAAGTCCTTGCCAAGGGTGTAGCCTGATGGTGTATCATAATTATAAAAAAACGATTTTGTTAGAAATGTGAATGCATGTTCTCTCATTAGTTTCTATTCATATGTGTACAATGTAGGAAACTACTATCAACCTCTTAAAACTACTTGAATTGTAAAATCCACCACAAGAAAAGTCAAGACTGCACTCTTGCTTTTGCCAATATTAAATTACTGTTATGAAGTCACACAGTCCAGACTTTTTAAACCAGTCTGCACTTAAAACTGCATTACCACACAGCTATACCTTCGGCCGATAAGCAAATGAAAATGAATGGTAACCAACGGCTGCCTAGAAAAGGAAAAAAATGCATCCAAAAATATCGAACTGTAGAGCATGTGTTGAATTTGTAGGGCCTAAAACCTTCATCTACACTGGTATTTACTTTTAGGATTAAAGTCAAATGACAACCATATAAAATGATTTAAATCTGAAAGTGACGTGCTTATGCATTAGGTCTTGTAAAAGCTTTCATGAGAAGATGAAGAAAGATCATTGGTGTTTGAGAGTAGGGAGATGGACATTTATTTATATAACATTGTCATGCATTACTTTTAAAGTCTAAATTCACTGAAAACCGTAAAATACTGAAATACTGCTTCAACGCCTCAAATGATTAGTCCAAAGGTTATGTGTTTGCACGTTTTTGTTTTGTGGACATCATGCTTTGGCCTTGTACAATAATTGGAAGCTCTCATGATCAAAACAAGTAAGAAGCAAGAAAGAGACAATGTGGAAAAAGACAGTGGCTGTGTCTCAAACTGCCTACTTGCAAGTATATAGTGTAGATAACCGTGCACTGAAAGTACTCGGATGACGCCCTGAAAACAAAAAGTTCAGTGCGGAATGATGGACCCTACTTGCGTTAAATGGGCGCCATCTTGACTGCAAGGCGGAAAGGGGAGGGACCAGGGACATTGACCGGCAGCTGATTTGACGAACGCGTCACATGGGTCTGGCTTCTTCCGAATTTCAAAACCGAGCATCATGGCGGCTTGTTTGGATTACAATCCTGTATTTTACAAAAATATGTGTTTCTGTGTATTTTCACAGAAACGTGTTTCTGAAAACAATTTTTCAGAGAGAAATAGGCCATGCAGTTGCTGAATCCGTCTGTTTTTTTGATTGACAAAGGTCAGTTTAATAGATTTTGGTCAGATTTTGGGGGCTGCGAGCTGAGCCGACTGCTCATCATTTCCGGTAAGTATTTTACGATTAGTGTTCTTTTTGGGACAATACTTAGTGGTCAGTGCAGGTTAGCAGTTTACTGACGGAAGTATGTGGAATGAGACAGCCAGTGTGTTTAAAGAACAGAGTTCTTTAAACATTCATTATCTTTTACCCTTGCAATACTTCCTTTCAAAGCTCAGCTTTTGACAGTTGTGGGTGTTGGTATCTTATCGGCTCATCAGGAAAAGTGACAAAATAAAAGATGGATTCTTAGCAGGTCTCTTATCGAAAGATCCTCACATTATATCTTGCCTCAGTTGTTGCTTAATTCAAACCGCCTCTGCTGGACCAGATGAGGGTGACTGATAAAATAAATTATGGATGGTTTTTATGGGTGCATATAAAGAATCGATAATGAAATGTTCCATTTCCCACTGATGGTGTCACACTGGTTGTATATTCTTCCTTTTTAATCTGCAAATCAAGCCTCATTAAATCAGCACTATGAATGTAATGTGGAAATACACGGCTCTTATCAGCCTAAATTACAAAGCGAGACTTTAACAAAGGAAACATTCCATCTCCACTAATTGAGACCCTGTAGATTCACCAAATTACATCCTTGTGTCAGACATTTCTTATCCACAGGAAGTGATTGACTGAAAACTGAGGGCAAATTTTGAACCGTGTCCCAAAACCCTTAGAGGGATTGCTTCTTCTAGAGTAAGTTGGACTCACCAGTGTTAGATTAATAACCCTTCTCTTCTTATTTGTTATCCTTTTTGTATCAAGCATCACAGGCCAATCAATGCCGACTTTCCCTCAGGAATTCAGAGCAGTTATAATATCTTAAAGTTTCTCTTCTACACAGTTCTTAATTTCATGACTTTAATTTACCAACACATTTCCCATGAGAGCCAAGAGACTAATGGTGATTTTCCATACAGACCAACAAAATCTTCATACATGTGCTTACAATCATGTGTACATACAGTACTCTACGTGACGAAGCAAAAAATGGAAAGCCATTTCGTTGTAAAGGTCAAGCAATGTCTGTGGATAGATGGGGTAGAATATTAATGAGAGCTTTCCATAAGGGGTTTGTTGGCAAAATCAAGGTGACTAAGAGGATTATTAGGTGAACAATAGATAGTAGTCTTGAAATTCTGTAGAATAGAGACAGGTTATTTGTCAGGGAGAGGCATAAATAAATAGGAATAAAACAGGTTTGTGTGTATGTATTTCCAAAACGAATGTTTTTAAATCTATTAAACGCTCAGTGTCAGTCACGTCTATTTTTTTTTACAATAAAAAGCAATCAGAGGGTTTTGATTGATTACAAATCCCCATATTTCCAAGATAAATTACTTTCAGTTATAAAAAGGAATGTGATAGACATATTTTAAATATAACTTGATTGCATTTTGCAGAAAGGCCTAAAGTCACAGTGAAAGGGAAGTTGGAACATCTTTAGCTTAAGTACTGTGATGTATTTCCAAGTGAAACAGAATATGTGGGCGTACTATAGTTGGATCTGAAGGAAGAGAATTTAATAGAAATTAATACATTGGCACATAATCATAACCTGACGTGCCAGATGGTTTGTTAACACAGAACCATCTGCGAAGCCATCATTGTAAACTGTTTGGGAAAGGACAGGTGCTTTCAAAATGTACCTTGCAGGTGATTGAACAACCCATCTGTCTATCTGGTCCAGCCGTTACACACCTAAACCACACTCTAAGCTGCCAGTAGCTCCTCCCCTAGTTTGTAGCCTGACAAGATGGATTACCGTGTCATACATGATCCTGCAACATTCACATGATCTTGTGATATTGCAAGAGACCAGCTGCTGTGCAAAGTAACACATTCTTTTTTAACCAACTGATATCACAAGACACACCTCCTACTATGACTTTGCTCTGCTAGCTAGTAGGGCCTACAACAAGCTAACAGTCACATGTGGTTTAATGTCATAGGCAGTATTGATAGTATAAATGTATGTATACTAGGGGTTGCATGACTTCAGATTTTTTAAAGTCGACTCCGATGTGATGAAAGTCAAGTCAACGTTGATTAGTATTTTATCACCCTTTAATATCAACCCTTGTATTGGTTTTCTTAGGAGGCTTGCTTTGTGTAGCTTAGCCTTTTTTTTTGCATTTTGCCACCTGTCAATTTATCAGCAAGCGCTTTTGCAGTGAGCTTAACTAACGGTTTTCTTTTTTCATCTCAGTTTCCCCCCCCCAATAATAACTAATAATAAAAAAATGTAGTGCTTTAAGTTAAGAGTTTGCAAACAATTACAGGTTCAAAGGGCTTGAAACAGGTTTAATATCCTGTGTCGCTGACGCCGATGCTATGCACCTGTAACCCAGTCAAGGAAAGGGTTTTGGAAAAGAACCGTAGTTTTGGCCAATCGGAGGTGGTTGTCTCGGTCTATCTGATCTGTCAGAGTGAGAGCAGGAGTGTGGTTGTGAAGTTTAACATTGTTAGTCTCCAGAGAAGAAGTTGGTTATTTCATGGTGCAGATTAGAACTTAAATTGAAACGTAAGCAACTAAAATTTCTGAATGTTATAACATTGTGTTAAATTGGTTATTACTGTGACTTATAAAGTGTCAGGTTTAATTCCATTATTGTGTTAATAGTGTCAAAAAACGTTAGCTGACGTTGTTCAGTAGCTAGATCCGAGATTATCGGCTAATGAAATTACTGATTTAGCAAGGCACTGCATCCATGTCCCATTCTCATTAGGGTTTGAGCCCCCTAAAGGTCTAACCCTAGAGTTGCCCTCGAGCTAATCACACCACTGGGTTTACCAGCAGTAACTTTACGCAAACCTTCCAGGTAATTATGTCTGACGCTGTGTCGCGCATCTCTATGATAGTTGGTCAATAAAAAGTTCCCCGTAAACAAACATTCAGTGCAAAGTCTGTTATCCGTCCTTGTTGGCAACAAATGTATTGGGTTTATGCTTAGTTATGTGCACACACAATTTAAATTAAGTGTAGACACCCAGCTTCCCTCATCCTTAGCTCCAATATCCTAATGTCCAAAATGTTTCGTGGCTTTCAAATGAAGTTCCCAATGAGCTGGGTTTTTGACAAATTTTACCAGTGACGGTGCTACAGGTCAATGTTGTTAGTGACAAAATCACATGATCAGCAACTAGTCAACTTTAAGCTAAAAAAAACATCATTGTGAAGGAGTAAAGTCGACTAGTTTGTGCAACCCCTAATGTATACACCGAGTTGAGTCATCAAAATATTCTAACATTTTACAGGAAGAGAAAAGATTTTATAATCAAATCCTATAAAGGAGGACCAGATGTTGCTCCGCATGTGAATTGGGGGAAATTGGGGGATCACCAACCTGTTTCATGGCTGAATTAAAGAATGACTGAATGAATGATGCATCTGGCGTTTATTTTTGTGGGTTTGGCAGTTCTGTGGTCTTGTTTATTTGTCTTGTTTCTGGCTACATAAACTAAAAGGACCAATTTGAACCCACTTTAGTTATATAAAACTAATATATGTCCTGGTTGGTGCATTGCTCACCCATAAAAGGGATAAATGAGAAAAACAAACTCTAGACTGTGCTTCTCTGCATTGTGTCTACTTTGTAAATGCTGCTGTTGGACATTTCATGATGTGACCGTCATGGAGCCAGACAGCACACATGCTGCAGCTGTGGACGGCAGCCCTTAACCCGCCCTTCCGATCTGTGTTTCTGCTTCATTGGGATGTCAGTTGTACATGACGTGATTACTGACGGAATGATTCACATCGTAGATCTGTTTAGTCTGTCGGAAATGTGTTAGACATGTGTGCACGCTTAGGGGGACACATAACATAATAAAATATATGACAAGTAGCATGTAGAATAATTTCTACTTTACTCTAAATCACGAAAGTATGTGATTTCATGTGAATACATGGACAAACCTTCCCTAGTGTGACTGAAACTTGAATGTAATTTCCCTATGCAAATAGATGACATGATGAAAACGGATCAAACCCTATAAACCCTATAAAGTCACACACACTTTGAGATAATCCAGCTGCAGTCCATTTGTAAAGGTAATCTAGTTCTGACTGAGATGGAAATAGATACTCCTCAGAGAGGCAAAAATGGGACTAACTGCACCAGTGCTAACAGAGCCTTTTATCCCCAGGCTAACATGTTTTTTCACCTGCACTTTGTATTACATTCATATCTAATTAAATGATAATGTCAACTATTTTACATTATTTGCATACACTTCTCAATAAATGTTGAGTCTGAATAACGAATACTGAAATTAAAAGTTGAAAAGAAAAAGTGCAATAACTGTGTTTATTAAAGGGTAACTTCCTTTTTTCCCCAACCTGGACCCTATTTTCCTATATTTTTCTGTCTAATTGACTGATGGGAACAACTATCTTTGACGTTGGTTGAGTATTAAGCGAGATTGCTGCAGTCAGCAGCTGCAAAACAAGATTCTGACAATATTGTGGAAAGGATTTCTAAGGAGGTTGACTTTTCTGTAAAAGAATAAGATCCTTTTTTTAAACATAAAAATATCTGTGAAATAGTGTTTGCTAAACCCACCTGACTCCATGTAAATAAACAGTGATCTTAGCATCTCAAAAGACACTTCATTCAAAGTCGACAGAAACAAAATAAAACTATGAAAAGCCGATTTGGGTCATCTATCTACTTTTCCAACCATTACAACTCTAGTTTGGGTTGAAATAAAGACAAGGTTTACCTATATACATGTTAAAATATGTTGGCTGTATACACGCTGAAAGTATTTTTAAAATGGAGCCTGGTGGGTTTAGCGCTAGCTACCTCAGAACTGTTTCTGGAATGAATTGAATTGAATAATAATCTGAACCTTTTAGTGGCACAAACAGCACTTTTAGTGGACCAAACTGACGCTGAACATTTGCCCCATAGGACTACATTGCAGCCCGGTCTGTGGCTTCCGGTTACAGCTTTCACACATAATACTGGACCAATTTCAAAGATTGTTGTTCTTATCAGTCACTTACACACAAAAACATAGGAAAATAGAGTCCTGGTTGGGAAAAAAAATGGTATTTACCCTTTTAAGTGTAATCCATCACTGTAATATAGTGTGAAAATTGTGCAATAAGTATTTAGTTGAGTGAGTTGAAAGGTATTATTTTATCTTTCCAAATGTACATGTATTAGCAGTGTAGTTATACTCAAAGCCGAGTAGACGGAGGGAGGGAGTGAAGGGTAAGATAATGTTGATAGGAATGCCCATGGCGCTGGAACATTAGTAATGCTATAAGGATGCTCCATCTCTCTAAACCCACTCAACAATTTTTCTTGACCTTTTACTTGAAGAGACATTTATGCACTGCTCTACCTCAAGATCAAATGTCTGCCCTCCTCATAACAGCCTCTCTATATATTTCCCCTTGACTTGGCAGCCAACTTTTATGTTAGACACATTTTGTATGGGCAGCAAGACATACTGTAAGTGTTTCATTTAACTATGGAACAAGGCTTTTTCGCCTCAGTCTGCTTAATGCTCTTGAGGTATCTGTTGTGCTGGCCACACAACAGATACTTCCAGATCCTTCTAAATTTTATTGTGTAGAATTTGTATTCTTTGACATGAAAGAAGGTGGTTGTGGTAGTAGATTATTCAGATTGAAAGTGTGGCCTAAAACATACATTATCCCAGGAATATATGCTTTTCAAGATTTTTTGCTCCACATACTGTACGTTTGCCTTACCAGTAGTATGGCCTAGGTCTATGTTGAGAGATCCAATGTAAGTTAACCTGACATTTGTCAAGCTTGAACCTCCTGCTTTTTGTAAAAATGACCTGAATTGCTTGTAAGTAACCTCTCCTGCATTCACTTCTGAGAAAAAAGGTTAATCTTGTTTGAAAACACAAAAGAAATGCACTCAGTAGATTGATTAGATTCTCCACTGAATGAAATCAGCCGTATTGTGGTTGGAAACATTTACTTTTTTCTTTTCTAAAGAGTCTTTGCAGTCTGTTTTTGGCAAAACCAACATGTTCTTATCCCGACTCGTTGAATACTGACGCTGTCATTCACGTCACTTGTTACCCCACCGCATCAATCTGTGATGCTCCACTATGATTGCTGTTTTAAAGTGCTCATATTATGGAGTGCCACGCTAGCAGCTAGGCGAGTATTATAACGTGTTACAAAGTGACGCATGTTTGTCACGGAAGTAAAGGCTGGACTACAATAGAGCTGTTTGGAGCAGTTTGTGAACAGTGTTTTCTGTTAGAGCTGGTAAGTCCTTTTGAGGTTGACTTAGGGTTTTTCACTTGGTAAACCTATAACATACACAAAAAAGATATATAACACAATAAAGGAAAGGCAAAAGGCATAATATAAGCACTTTAAACATGGGGAACACTTGGTTAATGTTGTGAATTCAAACAAAACTACATAAACACTTAGGTGTAGGAACCGCCGCCCTACTTAGAATTCTTTGCTCTTAGTTCTGGAGCACTTAATCTGAGTGTCTAATATTGCTGCAGATGGATTTACAGTTGAAAGTCCAGCACACTTCATACAGACGCTCATGGTGCCTTGTGCGTTGGTATGAAACGACAAGGGCCGTGACAAAGCGTTGGTATTTGATGCCCTGGGAATGAGACCGGGCTGGCCTAAGAGTAGAAGTGGCTTTAGCCTCAAAGAGGCCCCGTACTTTCATTAATTGACATCAGACAAAGTAATCTGATGAATACAAAGTGCCCTGAGACTAGACACACATACACACATACACACAGAGCAGATGTTTCACGTAATGGGAGCACAACAGGAAGAGAATTCAATTCAATTTGGCCCCAGGTCTAATAGGAAATCAAGTGAAAGAGAAGGGCGATAGGGTGTCACAGTGGAAGCCCATCTGTGTCCATGCTCCCCTTCAAACCCACCTACCCAGTGATGTTGTTACACTGAAATGAGACAAGAGAACCCTGATGCATCGTAGGCTGTAATCACCTTCTCAAATGACACCACAAGGCCTCTCAGTTGAGAGGAAGGGGCAGAGATTAGTTTTGTTTGATGGCATTCAATGCATGTATTGTCATTGTACAGTTTCATTGCATTTAAAAGGGATTAGGAGACTCCTGGGTGGTAGTCGGGTGATCTGCAGGCGTAACACTATAGTATCTTTGTCATTGTTGATTCACAGTCCCCAGGAGGTTGACAGAGGCAACAGACCATTGTGCTATTAGCACAATATACTAAAAATACTTTTACAAATTATTATTGACATTCACAGCCCTACTGCTATTCACCAATGGCTTTGATACAGTTACAGAATGTATTTCTGTTGCCGTCATAATTATAGAAAAAGAGGACAAATAAATCAGACTTGTGGATTACAGGAAGATGCAACTTAAAGATAAACATGGGAAAACCAGTGATTTTGAGTAAGTGGAAAATGGGACTTTAGCTTAGTGGTCCAATGTATGCTGACACTTTTGATTGTGGAAGTTTCCTGTAATTTATTAATATTAGTGTTGACTTTTATAAAACATTTGTTCAAATAGTCAGAGCATAAAGGCAGCAACACCATACGAATAAAGACAAATCTTTATGACCAGCACCCTAAGGTGAACAGCTATATATACACTATAAATATACACTACTGGTCAAAAGTTTGGGGTCACTGAGACATTTCCATTGCACTCCATTGTAGACAGAATACCAGCTGAGATCAGTTGCGTTGTTTGTTTATCCAGAGGAGCAGTTTTCAGATTACATTATGTGCTTACAGAATTGCAAAAGGGTTCTCCAATGTTTTCTCAGTTAGTTTGTTAAAATATCAAGATATCAGATTAATAAACAGAATGTGCCTTTGGAACATTGGATGAATGGTTGCTGATAATGGGCAATGTAGATATTACATTAAAGATCAGCCCCCCACTCAGATCAGCTGGTGTTCTGTCTATAATGAAGTGGAATGGAAATTTGTAAGTGACCCCATACTTTTGACCGGTAGTGTATATAAAGATAGAAAGATAAATAGGCTGTGGATACAGTGTGATATACACATTTTGATATAATGATATTGCACAATAATGAAATTGCACAGAATTATCAGTGCTATCAAAAGTATTAAATATTAAATATCTTGGTTAAAGAAAGAAGTCACAATCATGTGGAGAGATTTTGTCCCATATTTTGTTAAATGTGAGTAATTGTTTTGTATTTTACCAATTTCCTCAGGTTATTGCTTCACATTGCTGCGGCACCCTGTATAAGTTGGTTTAACAGCTACATTTTATCACACATCATTGATGATGCAAACGGTCCCATATTGTGTTGTTATTGTCTTGCACATGCTTGAATAATGTCAGCAAGCTGTTTGGAGTCAGAGTTTTTTCCTTTAGTTCCCATGGAGCCCTACAGCTTCCCTGTGTATAAATGAACAGATGCAGATAAAATAAGCAGTCGACAGTTGCTTTAAAATCTAAATTACCATTTAAAAAAAACAACAAAAAACAGCTGCAAGCTGGAAACCATTTTGTTGGCTGTTTGGCCAGCAGCAGGTGCTTGTGGAACACATGGAGACACATTTCTTTAAGAGCCTTGCTCAAGGATATCCTGACAGTAGTGTCAAAAGGCAGGGTAAAACATCAAGCATTCACTTTTCAAAAATTCCCAGCAGGTCGGGGGATTCAAGGTTTCTCTGCGCTCTAGGCTACTGCCTCAAATGAGAGAAATCGAGCAAAGTGGTCTGTAACGCTGTTCTAATATCTTCTTACTTTTTAAACGCAGCAATGAACTCATGTATAGCTTTGATATTAACATTGGCAAGCATACTAGATATATATATATATATATATATCCTTATACGTGAGTCCCCTATTCTATAGTTCCTCTAGGCGAGGATTAGTAGTAGAGTCTCCCAGCATTTGGAGCCAGGAGAATGAAACAGATGGCACTCTGGTAGAGGAGCTCTTAAGGAAGTTTGTGGAATGCTGTGCATATTTGTAGCTTTAAATGTTCATCAAGGCAAGAGCAGCTCTTCTTTCAAAACACACACACGCACACACACATTCCTGCAAGGTAGAGGGCTTTTGGTCGATAAAGACTAGACAGCCTTTAAGTAGCGTATCTCCTTATTAAAGGTTCTCCAGCCCTCTCTAGGGCTACGATTGCTCATTTGTAAGTGCAGGATGTGTCCCTGGCTGTGGCTTCATCTTTTGTTGCCCCCACTGTTTGCCATTCAGTTTATGGGGCCCACACACACACTCGCGCACACACACACTCGCACACACATCCATGGATCCCTCTCTCTCTTTTATTATGGGAATTCCAGGCACATGTGAGTGAAGCAGGGAGGCTAGTCAGATACCCCTCCCCCTCTGGGCGGTATCCCCTCATTCTCATGGATTTCTCATGGGGCTAAAGCAGACGAAAGGGGGGGAGGAGAAAGAGGTAAAAGAGGAGGAGGTGGAAGAGGAGAGAAATAAGGAGGAGGAAAGTGAGAGCTAGACTAATTCTTCAATAATCTTTACCTAAGCCCTCCCTCTCCCCTTCTTCTTACTCTCTTTCTCTCTGCCTGGAGGCATTCAAGCAATACATCCATCCCCCGCCCCGTCTCTCACACACACACACACACACACACACACACTATACACACACTTACATGTACACACATAAGAGTCTGCCTGAACACGTCCAGAGGGAGAGGATGAATCGAGCTGGAGAGTGTTATTTCTTTGGACTCCGTCTCTGTGTGTGTGTGTGTGTGTGTGTGTGTGTGTGTGTGTGTGTGTTTGTGGGGTGTAAGTCGAGTCTTCTGAGGGCTGTGTGTCTTAGCTCTGACCGGGAGCTAAAATGGTGATTATAGACTAGAGACTAGGTGTGGCAAGATGGGGCGGCGTCAAAGGCTTTGTCTATAGTTCCCGTACAGCCCACCAACCAGGAGGAAGCTCTGCCTGTCTATCAGAGTCTGTCCTGGAGCCATGCAGACAGTCTGGGATTGAGCTAGCTGCTGTATGGGGCTGAACCACTCTTAAACCAAGACCTAAGCCACGGGGAATAAGACAAGCACAAGTTCAAGAAGCTCAGTGGAACCTTTTATGCCAGATACAAGAACATGACCAAGTGACCAACTGCCGGAGCATATGCTACTTCTTTTTTTTTTTACCCTCATTTATTCTTCTTTTGCAACTTATGAAGATTTTCTAAAGAGAAACTAGAGCCAAACTTCTGTGTAGCTCCTGTTGAGTAACACATCTTTTGAAGAGGTTTTCTATTTGGGGAATTCAAAAGATCCTCTTGAGTTTTGTTCAGATTTAAAGGATGCAAATTCAATGATAAAACTATTTGGAATATGGGACTTTTAATCTATGATTTGGACCATGGGGACAGGCAACTATGTTTTTGTGCTCAGCTCTGGGTCCTTTTGATAAGTATGTCACATTTATTCAGTTTGTATTACAATGATTTTGCCCTAAATTGATGTAACTGTTTTATAGGTGTTAAGCTATGATGACTTGTTTTTCTCAACAAGTGCAGTGCAGTACGATGGATAACAGTGTATGCACTATTCAAATACAAACTCAAGTTTTCTGATTTATTCTGTAGTTCAAGACTATCTTCACGTTGCTTGTGACTTTGTATTTTTTGCAAGAGTTTTGTGTGTTATCCAGTTTAAATGATTGAATAGCCAAACACTAACGGAACGTGTTGTTACTTCCCAGATAAAAGATTACATGCTGTGCACCTTGACAATGTGAAAAACCTGTTCATTCGGATGTGCTTTTGGATGCTCTACATGTATTGACCAGTTATCATCTGATTATTTTTTTTTTTTTTACCTTCTCCCCTTTTCCTCTCTACAGCTGACTGAGCAGACCTCTGTGACTTCCTGCCTGTTCATTCCATTGCCATTCATTGACTTCTCCTCCTTTGTGTCTTTCTTCCTCACATGATATACCTATTTTCTTTACTTTACTCATTTCTATATCTGTTCAAAAAAAGAGAGACTGTAAAGGTTGAACTTCTCTCTTCTCCTTCCTCTCTTCGCAGCTCTTGCAGGTGAAATCTCTCCAACCAGCTCAGATGCCCTCCTCAGCTCCTCAGCAGTGACAGCCAGTCCCTCACCACCCAATGTGTACCTTCCCGCCAACTTTAAAATGTCCAATGCACAACTGGCTTTCTTCTTGCGGAAGGCTCAGATCACAGGACAAACTGTTGGCGGCAGCAGCAGCAAGAGCAGCAGTAGCCCCAGCACTGGACACCCGCTGCAGCGCTCTGAGAATTTTGTGGTTTTCCAGACAAAAGACCTCCCTGCCATTAACATAAGCTTTGGGCCTTTTGCCTGGGACCAGACAGTATCCAAAGAGTTGCTCCAGCCAGCTAGTCCACTGGATATTCCCGGCAAGCTGACAGTCAACTGGAAAGTGCGGGCCTTCATTGTCCAATCACGGGTGTTCTCCAACAACCCCATAGTCCAGGTGTTTTTCTACATCGCTGGCCGTGACTGGGATGACTTCAAGGCTCAGGACAAGCTGCCCTGCGTCCGTCTGCATGCCTTCCGAAATACCCTCGAAAATAAAACCTCCTGCCGCATGAAAGGCAACCTGGCACAGTGCTTGGCCCAGCTGGAGATGCCTCTGTCCTGGTTTAACACCAATGTAGCTCCACTGGGTCGGAGGAAAGGCTCCACTGACGGTCTCCTGGATGGGCTAACTAGTGAGACCCTCAGGGTTGAGCTCTACTACACACTTCATGCGCCCAATCTTGATGGGGAGTGTAATGAGGGCTCAGGCCATAGGGCTGGTGGTGTTTCAAGGGGAGAACCTCTGTCACAGCACCCCCTGCTGCGCATTGGGAGCATCAGCCTGTACCAGGCCAGTCAAGAGCAGCTGCTGGTGGACAAGCAGTTAGACAAAAACATGTTCCTCAGGCTACCAGAGAAGCCCCTGAAGCCTGGAGAAACCCTCAAAATCTCCCTCTACTTGATGCCGAACTCCACTGTCGAACAGTTCTCCCTCAAGTAAGTCTTCTTTAAAATGTATACTGATGACATGTGCTCTGATTGCTTCCAAATTCATCCGGTTTTCATGCTTAATGCCACTTTTAATGTGTTTGTAATCACACATTCCCCATTTTAAATGCACAGCAGAAGCTTATTCTGAGAATCTTCCTGTTTCCATGCAATCATGTACACTAGAGTTATATTTACATGAATGATTTGCCTGGTAGACCTCAGCCAACATTAGTCATTCCCCCCCTGTCATGAACTGCAGTCACATCTCCCTTTATAATTATGCTGTATTATAAATATGCTTCTATCTTCTGCAGTTTATCCAAGGCTTAAGGTTGTAGGAATGCATGTAAACAAGGCTATGCAGTGCAAATGCTGCATTGTGTGAAGTGGACAGGCTTGTAAGAAATATAGGATTTACATCTCCAAATAGCCTTCCATTAATGGAACAATTATCATCGAACTGGATGTCTTCATTAAAGTCTTGATAATCAGCCTCATTCAAAGCTGCATAATTAAATAAAGGTTTGCCCATAAACTCAAAATTAAATGCACCATTTTATGAAAGAACATGATCATGGTGTGCATGTAAGTCTTGCCAACGTTATGTAATACCAAGTCATGCAATATTCTCTGTCTTGAGCTTTCCAACACAGGAGCTTAATGCCATTTATGTTCATTTTAGTTCTAAGGAGCCAAATGAGCGTGTAATCACATATTTCAACCATCTCATTAATTTCTCCTTCCCTGGGTCCAGTGATGTGCCAGCAGTAATTAAAGTCAGGTAAGATAAAAAGGAGAAGACAGGGTCAAAGTGTAGCAGCACTGTATGGTTCACCTTTGAAGTGGTGGCTTAACATCCAGAGATTTCCTTTTACTGTCAGGACAGGATTTTATGAATAATTTACAGTGAACTGCCGCTCAAAGCAGTTTATGTTTGAATGCACAAGGCCTGCGCTGTTTGACCAGGGTATGGTTGTGGATCCCATATTGAAATGTCTTGCTACAGTAAACCTTATTTCTTGAAAAACTCATATTTTTCTTGTTGCAAATGTACTGCTATTGCATGTATCCTCATCACAATAATACACAATAACACAATAATATAATGATAGTTTGGCCAAATATTTACGATGCCATTTTAAGGATATTTTCACATGTTTAAATACATGTAATACTCATTTCAACTGCAAAAAGTCACTGAAATCAAACTCTAGTCTCATAACAATGCATTCTATAATAGCATCGACCATTAACCACGGTTAACTTTAAAGTAGCATGAAATGAGCATTTATCGTATTCTGTTGACTCGTTGTTGAGTCAACAGTCTCGCAACGCATGCTTGTTTGCGGAGGGAGAAGGGGGGTGGTTGGAGGCGGATTGGGCGCTTTGGCCCGACTCCCGGGATGGTCCAGCTCGGCTGCGACTTGGTACAACTTATGGTGTTTAAACTGGTAATGGTAACGCAAATCAGAGTGGCACGGTTTGGCGCGGCCAAAACTGCCAATGGAAAAGCACCATATGAAAGTTGTGAAAGTGAACGACATCAGTGAAGAATCACGATGAGTGACCCCTTTCACATTGTCACAATGTTTTCCATTGTCGTTTGATACATTATTATAAAATATAAAGAATAAAGTCGATTTAGGTGCAATCAGGTCTGCTCTGCTAAAGTACTACCAGCCCATGTTTTGCAGATTGTCAGTTCGCATTTTAGGAAAATACACAATGTAATATAAAAGTAAAGAAACTGACGATCAGTAGTGGTTATCAATTTGCTAGCTGTTGTGTTGAACTCTGACATCTCAGCTTTAAAAAAAAGTTCCTATTTTCTCAAAACATCAATATTCATTTTTATATTCCCTGAGTTCTCTGTTAGAGTAAATAATATTTGCCAGTGTGAAATATCTGAGTTTGGCCCTTTGCCTATGGAAATAGAGCTGACAGAGCATGAGGCGCAACTCTGCTCTCCGGTCCCTGCACTTCTTTCCTCTCCTCGGTTGTCAACACAATATTCTGAGTATAGAGTATTTAGAGAATAAATTATTATTTGCACTTGATAAAGCTTGAGGAAAGTAAATTTTTCTCTGCTCGTAGGCATGAAGGCAGCAGTAAGAAGAGAAATGCAAGGAACTCATAGCAACGATGATGAAACACACTGTGATCGTTGTAATGTTAACTGAATATCTTACACACTGAAAATTAGAGATTAGTAGGGTATAAATTAAGCCTAAGTTAATAAGCTCCAAGGGAAATGAGAAATGATCCCTGCAGAAAGGGTTTATTAATAATGATGCCTTACATTTCAGTTGGAGAAATCACCATTAATTAACCCTAAACCTCTAATCTATGGTTAAAGGTTAGGACCCAAACAAATCAAAAACATAGGGGCACCTGTGTACTGCTGTACTGAAGGCAAAGGGTGGTCACACCAATTATTGATTTGATTGAGATTCTTCTTCTGTTCATTCACTGCATTTAGTTTTGTTCTTAGTTTACAGCATTTTTTCATACCTGCCAAAAACATTTGCACAGTACTGTGTATACACACACACACACACACACACACACGGTACAACTTTATAATAAGCATCCAGACACTGTTTATAGACAATTTACAGACCAACTAGTAACCACTGACAAAGTATTAACTATCTATCTAAATAATGTTTATAGATGGTTTACAAAGTATTTAACTATTTAACCAACTAGTAACCCTTAACAACGTGTTTGGAACATCTGGTCCATCTATCTATGTAATGATTATAGATGTTTTAAAGAGGTTTTATTTTAAAGGCTTACACACATTTTTTTAATCATTACCCAATACCTAATATAGTATATAAGGGATGTAATGTGTAACAAACTGTTAATTTACAGTACTACTAATATTTTATTAATTATAATTTAATTGTTTGTTAACAGTATAATGACAGTTTGCTAACAGTTAAATGACAATTAACTAAAGATTAATTAACTATCAATTTACCATCTATTAATGATGGTTATTATAAAGTGTTACCTAAAAAGTGTGAACGTATACATGTTCCACCAAAACAAGTTCCTTCCCGAGGAGCATCGCCCATGATGTTTGTAAAATCCCAATAAACCAGAGCATGTTTTTCTCCCATCCCAGAATGCTGTGTGGACTAGCCTGACCCTCCTCCGCAGTGCTGTGGAGGAAGGTCTGGCAACGTGAGACTAGGGAAATACAATAGCTTACAAGGACTTTTGCTTTGTCTGGTCTGGTGATATATATATATATATAATTTGATAGGAAATTCTGTGTAATTTTCTGAATAATCACCAACATGAAGCAGACTTCTTGACTGTGGATTGATTGCATTTGTTATATGCATATAAAAATGTAATGCATTCATAGACCAAACAGAATTCAGATGATGGACATTTACAGTTTATTCAGTCTTTACTATTCTAAAAATATATATATTTTTTTTTTTTGGTATAGAGGGTAGCAGAAATCTCAAATTAAATGTGAATGAATGCTATGGATTTGTTTTTTTTGGTCTGTATATTTTAAAGATATTCTCTCAGTTTTCCTTCTTGTAGCCAGACTTCAGTGCTAACTATTCATTATCACAGGCCCAACCCCCAGGAATCCCGAGCATTTATCTTCACACCGACAGAGCAACATTTACACTTCAGAGCAAGACTTCCCCTCTATAAAATGTATGATCTAGTGTCAGTCATAATATTCTGTTCTCACAAAGCTACATAACACAGAGTCTCTGCATGTTATTGTTCACTTTTACATCTATAGATCTAGATTAGAAAATGTTTCATTAAATCAGAGAAACAAGTTGCTGTGGGAGTCTCTCCGTCAAGGCGTGGTGTTACAAAGTTACAGCAAGGCTTTGTAGTACAAGCCGAAGGCATTGTCATATCCCCTGCCTCTTAAAACATTTAGCTGACCATGTTAGCATCCACTCGTCACTGCAGTTCTTCGGCAGGCTTTTTCTCTGAGCAC
The DNA here is from genome assembly GCA_026937815.1 of Etheostoma perlongum. Classification (NCBI taxonomy): domain Eukaryota; kingdom Metazoa; phylum Chordata; class Actinopteri; order Perciformes; family Percidae; genus Etheostoma; species Etheostoma perlongum. The sequence continues at coordinate 6,666,607 of CM049383.1, read as the reverse complement.
CTCGCAGGGATGGAAATGAGGAGTGATAAAACAGGCGAGTTAAAAAAGAGATGGGGCAGGGAGAAGAAAGCCCAGTTGAAACCTCCTGAGTGACTCGACTCAATAGGGTGGGAATTCAATAGTTCTGGAAGCCAACTGCCGAGTCGTCCCTGCGCATCGAGGTAGATGATTAAAGATGCAATAAGGAGCGTCTTGAAAGATGAATCAGAAGGCTTCCTCTGACTCTCCCTTTGCCTCTATCAATTTTCCTTCTTTTTAGTCGTCCAGCTTTGAAGATTTTTGACTTGTTATTGCAGATGATGGCGTGCCAGGCAGACAGAGGGCAGGGCCTGGCTACTTGTGGAATCTGCCCTGATTTTCCAGCGGCTACAGCAGCGCTGTCAGCAATGTGTGTTGAGTGTGCCTGCATGCAGTAGGATGGGAGTAGTGGTGTGTCAAATTCGGTTACCAAGGCAATGTGATTATAATATGCGTTGCTGTATTTGATCTAGCATGCTTGGCATGTCATGGCACAGAATGATTGTGCTACTTTTTGCCGTGTAAATGTCATTTAAAAAGCATCACGTTTTAATCGTGCAATATTTTTGACTTACCATTACAGAATTGTATAGCACCAAAATAGTAACTCCATCAAAAGCGATATAGTAGGGCTGGGCAATATATCGACATTATATTGATATTGTGATATGAGACTAGATATCGTCTTAGATTTTGGATATAAAATGTTTTCCTTGTCCTGGTTTTAAAGGCTGCATTAAAGTTAAGTGATATAATTTCCTGACCTGATCTAACCTTTCTATTATTTGCCCTTACCCACATTATATCCACATTAGTGATGATTATTTATCAAAAATCTCATTGTGTAAATATTTTGTGAAAGCACCATTAGTCAAACCTACAATATTGTTGTGATATTGATATCAAGGTATTTATCAGAAATATTGTGATATTTGATTTTCTCCACATCACCCAAACATTGCTCAAAGGACTAGATATAACTGTGATATGTGGCTATTATACTGTATATGAACTCAGATAGAATGACCAATTAGCCCACTTTAACTCCCCACAAACTCAGCTCTTCATTTCCACCTGCAGCAGACAGCTTTCTTCAACAAAAAAAGCTGTGATAAATCTCACTACGTTTTCTAAACATAAGCATGTCTACTTACTCCGCTCTCACTGTTTGCTCCTGGGACTATCTTTCACAGCTTCAAGGACATATAAGCAATTTCCCCACTAAATACAAAGCTTTGGCCAATGAATCATTCTAATGCCTTGTGATTTCTTTATAGTATTTCCTCATTGCAAAGCATCCGTTGTCCCTAAAATCTGTTTCCATATACTGTGTGTAATAACTCTGCCTTCCCAAAGCTATCTGATTGGCTGGAAGCCCAGCTGGGTCAGCTGTAGAAAATATGCAACTGTAAACTCCATCTTAAGGCTTTCTGTAATGGCACGATTGACACAGTAGATCATTTAAATGAGCCAAACCTGACAGATTATTAAAAAGTTATTTGGTAAAGCATGTGTGTTATCATATCATGCGGCACAACACGAGCTTGTATCCCTGTATCTGTTTGCCATCTGTGAACACTCATACAACATTAATATTTAATATGACACAAGCCGAAAGCAAGAAAGTGCTACTATTGCCAATGAAATGATAATTATTTCCACTGTACTAGAACTAACCTTGGTGTGCCAAATAGCTGCTGCATATGGAAACTTAGTTGCAGGATATCAACGGGTCATGTAGGTCAAGTAGCTCAACCTGAATATGACTTTAAACAGCAGCTAGGTCACTGACGAGCTGCCAATTTAGATTTTGGGGACTCGTTGACATCTATGTGCATGGTACAAGGCTCTTGGAAACAGTATAGTACTCCAGAGCTCTGGGTACAACATGCAGTATTCAAATGCCCTGGCTAAAAAAATAAAGGCTTGAGGAGAGCCAGGCAGAGTGACCCACATTCAGCATTAGTGGCTTCATCCCTGGAGGTTAGATGGTTGCTTTTGCCTCGTATGGAACACTGCGACTTCATGACCTCAGCCTCTGCTTCCTGCCAGCTCCACGGTCTTGCTCCGCGTCCCACGTCTCATTGTCGCTGTCAGTGTCGGCTCGTCTTTTCTCTGTGCCTTGATGGAAAATGTCAGCACCTCTCGCCGGGGAGCGTGCGCACGTTCAGATCATGAATCGGGAAGTGATGCCTCTGCCGTGGACCGTCTTGTCATGACACATTGGGGGACATGTAGAAGCGCTGTTTATCAGCACTCATCTCGGAGAGGAGAGTCTTGCTCGTCTCAAAGTGCTCCAACTTTCACGATGAAGTAAAATGAAGCCTCTTTCTTAGACCATATTGGATTGCAGCACCACTACCACTACTCCATCCTTTCTTCCTTTCTTTCATTTGCCCCTTCTTTCTCAACTGTGAACAAGTTATTTGAGGTCTGGCAGCAGGGGGAAAGTATTTACCATTGTGAACTTTAATGTGTGTGAAGGTTAATGAAATAGGCTGTTTTGAGCTCAAGTTAGTTTATAAATGCTTAGCAAAGAAATATGCTTGTGTCAGCAGGCAAAATGCTAAGTTATTCAAGTTTATTCCATTGCTTGGTTACTACTAAACTAATTCAGCCCTTTTCTAACCTCAAATAGGCAAGCAGAGTAACATTTAGGTAATTCTACGCTTGACACATTCTTTTTAGGGCTTTTTAGTATGCTCAGCATGTAGTTGAGTGTTGTTTTGGTTTTCAGAAAAACAAACCCAAGCACAACCAATTAATTTAGACATATCTAACTCAACTCGAACCCACAAAGTTCATCTGGGTCAAGTATACACCAATAAACTCATTATGCATCTACAAATACTATTTCTGCATATTCATCCCTTTTTCCACCCTATCACTACAGCCTGTTAATTTTCACATTTCTTAACATAGCCAGCCAGAACAGCCTCAGTTTAGTCAGCAGACGTATCACATTATCATCAGGGCCCACACATGTGGGCACTATTTCCATAACCAGTGGCTTACAATTCAGCTCTTATTCATGATCAGCTCTGCTGGTGGGCTAATTAAACATGTTGTGTAGACAAACAGAACTGTTAAAGATCGCAGAATGACCAAAGAAACCAAAACCAAATATCAGGCTTTATCATATAAAAGATGTGGAATAATGACATCTACAATGTTATGAAAGCGCTGCAGAAGATGGTATGATGTAGTGCCCATTTTCCCTTTTATCTACTTAAATTAACTTGAGTGAATTCCTTCTGACACCGTTAATTGTGCTGGACCTTTGTGATGCGTTCAGGCTGTGTGCCCAAATCGTTTCACCTACATTTTTCACAATTTTAAAACCGTATGTTTAGGCAGAAAATTGCAGTTCCATCCCTATCGTCTCTTCCCACTGCTATAAGTATCAGTGCACAGTCCTTTTTGTTGCCTAAATGGCTTTCATTAATCTTTTTTTTAATTAATATAATGTAAATTACTACCGTGTGCTGTTCATTTAAGCTCTCTGCTCAGTTCTTTTGCATCAGTTTGGTTCTTTCAGAGTTAATCTACAGACTGGCAATGAAAGCTCTGCCTCTGCAGAAATGGACGTTATTTTGTCTATTGGATTGCCTCGGTCTGATGAGAGCTGTAATCTTAAACTATATTATGTTTGTGTCAGTGATTGGTGACGCATGCAAATCTTCATTGCATTATATTTACTTCTTTGCTTTAACATTCAACTCCTATACGTGTATATGTTTCATGCTTTGGGAAATCAGTTGATCAAAGGTCTTTGTCTGACAGATATATAAATACAGACAGACCTGAGGATTTTCTATACTTTACCGCTTTTTCCGAAGCATATTTAAATATAACAAGCCCTCCTGCAGACTGTGGTGGTTTACAGAGGGAGCCTGAAAGACAAATTGACAAAAGCTCAGAGCTCCTCATTTCCAAGGTAATCAAAACCAGCAGTCCTCAGGTATAAAAAAAAATGTTTTTCATATGACTGCACAAACTTACATTTTCCTGTGCTCCAAATGAAACTGCAAATCTTTCAATGACCAATATGTTTTTTCTCTTTCCAAACACATTTCTTTGTGTTCATCTGGACCACTTTATGTTTAGCCTCCCAGAAAATGTTTTGTGCTGCCGTTCAAGTTGTGAAGTACTTTGACATCTCTCCAGCAATGCAGATGTATTTTATTTGCTGGTCCTTTCCGGTCGTTCTCACAACATACTGTATTTATGCCTGTAGTTTAGTCTATGTAGTCTTTGGCATCTTTGTCTGCAAGACAGGTTTGCACAGTATTGATTAGTCCTGAGTATTATGACAGATAGACATTAGGGAAATTATGCTCCCAATCCTCTAAATTATAATTTGTGACTCTACAATAAAAGGTGAATCTTAATGGCTTGATAATCTTGCCATAAAAACACAGAACACATAAAAGAAAAGTGAGCACTTTTTTGACAGTTATTTACAACATGGCTCCATAGAAGTTACAAATGTTATTTTACTTTTTTGAATGATTAACATCTTCATCGGATCAGAAGGTGATTTTACTCCCGACTCAGCCGGGATCAAAATGTTGTCTCCTAAAGGGTTAAATAAATTGTGCCCTCATGTCAAGAGTACCATAAAGTACATCTGGAGGGACTCTCTATGGACATGTGTCAAAAAAAGAAGAAGTTAATCTAATTAACTTCTTTTTCCAAAAAAACTGATTAACAGCAGTTATGTATTAACAGTAGATCAAATTACCCCAGACGTCTGAGAGAAAATGATTAATTCATCAGGACGTTTTTGGCTGCAGACATTGCTGCAAAATGTGCTGTAATCAGTTATTGACATCAAGGAAATGTTGCTTTTATACATATGGATGTTGCATAACTTAACAAATAAATGAGTGACAGAATGTGTTCACTCGCTGTTGCTTTTATTTAATCTCATAGCAGATTTTGGTTCATGATTGGATGACATTCAGTGAGGGAAATGCAATAATGTGGGAAATCAGACCAGGGGAATCTTTGGTTGATAGGCAGGTAGTGAGGTGTCTACCCTTGGTTATCACATTTCTGTCCCCCTTCCTCATCCATTAGATCATGTCCTATACCAGCACAAAGCAGCCCTCCACCAACACACAGCCTTATGTGGTTATCGTCAAAACCTTTAGGGGTTTAGGCGGCAAGACTAAGATAAGCCATATTTTCCACTGCAAGCAGCCTCCATTTACCTGTCCCTCCCTCTTTCAGGTTGTCACAGACAGAAATTGGCAAGGTTTTATTACTTTCTCTCCCTCACTCCCTCCCTCCGTCCCTCTCTTCTTCTTTCTGCTTTTTTATGATGCCTGCCAAGAGATTTGCTGAACCAATCTGTAGTA